>JAHKKF010493541.1:0-22566 GCA_019740295.1 Labeo calbasu | reverse complement strand
ATTTAAAGTTTAATGTCAAATAATTTTTTTGTAATAAAATAAATGACTGTTTTACATTCAGCGGTATATATGTAAAAAAAAAAAAAAAAAAAAAAAAAAAGAATACAAATAAATACATTTGTCATACATACATTATTGCAATAAATTAAATATTAAATAACGTATTATAAACAGTAAAAAGAATGAATAAAAGACATAATGCCCAAAAAATAAAAAAAAAACACTAACTTTCTGGAACACTATTCCTTCTTTATATATATATATAGTTATATATATAGTTATTGCCACAAACTGGACCAGTGTTCATGTCATAAATATCAGTAATTTTAGATCAACTTGTTCAGTCCTCATTCAATGTATCTTTCATACATCTAAACACTGGTATCACTATTCAATAAAAGCAGGAACATGTTATTATAACATTGTCAAAGATTCCTATTGATTGCAGTAGCTGCCGTACAACCTAACTGGCATAAATAATTGGCACATATTCTGCACAGAATATAACATAACCCTGAGTGGCTAAGCATCTGAAAACCTGTATTATAAAGTGACCCTGTCATAATTAATCCTTTTGTGGATACCTGGAGCCTTCTGTATATTTGGGTAAACCAGTATGCTGTGAGATCCACTGGTTGTAGTTAGTAACTTTTGTGTAAACTCCTGGGTTAAACTTTTTTGAACACTCTTTTCCCCAGCTAATGATACCGAATAGGAAGTAGGTGTTATCTACTTCACACACCAGAGGCCCTCCTGAGTCACCCTGAAAGCAGAAAAAATACACACAAACACATTCAGATGTGTATTTCTTACAGTTTGATGAATATATTTTCACTTGCCTAGGGCCAAACGTCATATTCATCAATCATTAGTAAAAACTTCTGGTTTACCTGGCAAGCATCGTCCTCCCAGTCTCTACCAGCTGCGCACAACATGTTTTCCTTAACCTCCTCCTTGCTGTAATAGTTCTGGCAATCATTCTGGGAAATAAGCTTCACTTGAGCCTGCTTCAGATATCGAGAGTACTCAAAGCCACCTTAAAAAACAGATAAAAAGCAAGGATGAGTTACATTACATTGACGTCCAGAGTGACAAAATGGCATTACTAAAATTTCCTGCTACATTCTTTGCTATTTTTTTTAGAGATACAGCACAGTACAGTACAGTATGTCATGTCATAGATCAACTTTGTGGACACACCATGTTGCCCTCATATCTTGTTGTCGTAGGAAAACGATCAATGTTATTGTTCTCGGATACGCTATCTAGTTTAACATGCAGTGTGTGTCATCTTACCCATCTGATGTCTTCCATAGCCTGCAATCTCACAGTAGAATCCCGCGGGAAGCATCTGCCGGAAAGGGGGAAGACATGCGGTTCTCACAGTGTCTGTCCTCTCTGCACATTGTCCATTGCTGTTCACGATCTTCAAAAGAGCTAAAGGAAGGGATTTGCACTATTTATTATTTATGCACTCTTATTTTAATGGCTGGAATAATAAAATATAACGCAAACATACCAATGTCGTTAGTATAGTTCTCAGTTGTGTAGTCATAGTCCTCATGGACTACAAGTTTGCTCACGGTGAACTTCTGCTCTTTGACAGAGTCGGTTTCATTGATGGCATTCTTTCCCAGAAAGACAGAGTATCTCCTTATGTTTGTTCCTTTACTGTTCAAAGCAAAGAAACAGTACAATTATATAAACTACATTAACTGCATTAGGCAATTTAATTACACAGCATCTGGAATGCTTGATTCTCATCGCAGCATTCAGTGGTCTGATATTTTGTAGCACTGTATCTGGATAATAACTTATTGGTTTGCAATTGACCCTTCGCAGGGAGTATGACTGACAGGCAAGCTGACCAGTCATAAAGCTGAATCTGCCATTTTCGTCTGACAAACAAACCAGACAGAAGAGTAAATTAACACTGGTGGACTTAAACTTGAAAAATGGTGTGTACTTTCCACCTTCTGATGTTCATTTATGTTTATTTCATACTATAACTAGTAAAGAGGAAAAGATGATCGTCACGACATATTAAAGAGCCACAAAATGGCTCAAAACTGAATGTCTTCAAAAATGACAAATGTGAAAGCTGAGGCTTTTCTGAGTTGTTTTTACCAAAAGCAACCTGCTCTTTCTTGTCTGTCGGCACATTGCCAGTTTCTTATCGGAAGTATCAACAATAATGAAGGGGGTGGGTCTTTGCGATGTATCAGTTGGCTACCCACAAATTGTGGCTTTATTGTCACTTACCAAAATGTTTTTTTTTGTTGTTTTTTTGCAATTTACCATCTAGAATGGAATATATTTCTATGTGAAAGCTTTGAGATAATATTTGACGAGTAATAAGCGACATAATGTATTGTCAGCAGGTCATTATTACTAAATAAAGCTGACAGGGTCATACAAGACCTAGGAGTGGACTTTGTGTTAGACAATTGCTTGCATAGAAGGTTAAATTTTCCTGTTAGCAACAGGTTGACATACCCTTTAGGGAAGCAGTGGGCTGCGGTGAGGACCCAGCATGGAGCAATAAGCGTTCCTCCACAAACAAATCCATCTCCTCTGAAGATAGCTGCAATCCAAGGCTGTGACTCAACGGTTGACCTTGATCCTCCTATTATCTTTCTATTGCGGTCCAATTTTCTTTCCCCACACGTTGATTCTGAATAATGAAGAAACATCAGAAACATGAAGTCTGTGAGGAGAGATCATTTTCTAGGCTTTGTAAACAGATGACCACAAAATCAGTCATAAGGGTCAATTTTTTTTAAAATTGAGATTTATACAGGATCTAAAAGCTAATGAATAAGCTTTCCACCGATGTATGGTTTGTTAGGATAGAACAATATTTGCCAAAATTTTACCTGTGTCCTGCGTAGATGGGTCAGATGTTGGTGGACTCTTGGTGGCTGCATTATCAAATACAAGTCATATTAGTCAATCTGCTATCAGTATTTCCCACGACTTAAATGATCAAAAGAGATTAACATCTACTTACTTGGATTCATGTTTCTGTTGCCAATGTCACAGTATTCTTTAACATAACGTCTTTTTCTCCTTACAAAGCACCATGGCTGAATCTTGTTATCTGGATTCCTAAAACAGCAAAATTCAGAAGTCTCAAAAAAAAAATCCCACAATATAATAATCTAAACTTTCACTGAGACAAAAAATATAAATATAGAATACCTGCAGTAGTTATGATAGCAGTTCTGAAAGGAGGCGAAATGGCTTGATAATCGAATCCATGGTAGACATATCCGTCCACTGACTGTCACTGTCACTTCGTTTCTGCTCCCCTCGCTTTCATCAAGTATGCACTTATCTGAGAAGAGAAAAGTCATGTCAAACCTAAACATTCAAATACTAAAACTACAACCTTAATTAAATAGCATATTATCGGAAATCGTTAATGTGACAAAATCAAATGTACCTTTTAGTTCAGCAGAAGTGTTTTTTCTCCAAGCGCTTCTAAACTAAAAACAGAAATATTAATATTAGCTTTATGGGTTAAAAGGTTAATTCTATTTAAAGACCCTTTGAAGGAAGTAAGAATTTTCACTTCTATTTTGTTTTTCCACTTACTGCTTCAGTAAAGCACAGGGCGCATGTCAACAGTAATATTCTTAGTAGACACTTCATCTTGACCACAAAACCAACGTTTTCCTTTTTTGGAGATCCTAAAAACAGTTTAAAGAAGTGAGTTATTAATCATAAGAAGCATCTTAAGAGAAGGCACATGCTCTCTCACCACAAGCAGGGGGAACTTATTTTTTAACAGAAACATTTTTAAAGTTGACAAACAAGTATTGTATTGCCAAGAAAATCATATGAGTTTGCAAGCATGCATATGAAACTATAAGCTCACCACTGATCAGTTTTTCATACAATCCATCTACTAATCCAAACTACTCCTGCAGTACCTTTGAATAAGTTCTTAGTGCATTTCAGACATCTACAGCAGCCTTTGAAGATTCTATTTAAACCGATACTCTAATTTTGTCATTTTATGAAATGTATTTGTATCCTTAAGTTTGGTTATAACAGTGTTTGACTATAGCGTCTCAAACATAAAAATTCTTTGTTGGAATATATGGTTCTATGAAGAACCTTAAACATCCATGGAACTTTTTCATTGAGCTAATGTGAAAAGGTTCTTTAAAGGAGAAGCTCTGGAAGTGATCTTCTCCTTTAAATGATTAAATTAATCCTTACACTAAAGCTAAAATGTTTTTGTAAGAACTGTTATAAACTCAAAATGGTTCTTCTATGGCAGTATTTGTAAGAGTGTAAGATAAACATATTTAAATGTAATTCTAATTCATTCATAATCCCACATGCAGTGTGTATAAATCAAGTCAATGAAAAAATAGCTACAAAAGCACAATATGCAAATGTAAAAGAATGATTCAGGAAAAGTCTATTTTATGCTTACCTTTTTGATAATATGCAGTCGATTTGCTTGCTTGCTTGTGATGTAGAGCTGCACCGGGCTTACTAAGCACTTGCTGTCATGTGCCTGTTAGTGTTCCTCGCTTTATAGTGACGAGTCTGTGATTGGTTGAGGGGGGCCTGGCCTCGGGCAAACTGGCACATGCGCTGTGCGCTAAACAATGAGATAGCTGGCTATGCTTTCCGGGGAAGCTCATACTGTGACTCATGCTAAATGACTCAAGATCTCTTCCCCTTTTCTAACACATAAAACACTTAGAAGAGGAAATATTCCTAATAGGGACTTGCCCCCTGAAGCAATGACAGTCATTGTTTTTTTTATGTTGCAGTGGCCATTTCACAACATGTTTTGAGAATAAAAAAAACACATAATGTTTTCTGTAAAAACTACTAAAATGGGTATCTGTAAGGGTTAATAAGTTGTTAATAAAAACCCTGCCTTCAGATTTCAGATTTATTAAATATCAAAACTTTAAATATCAAATGTGTGTTGTTATCATTACATACATGTAGGTGATTCAACATTCGTCTAATTCCCGTTGTCAGTCAATTTTAACTCAGACAATCTATTTTTAAAATTACAGAGTAATGATGCATGATGAAATCACATTTCTTCATTGTTTCCTAACATCCGGAGCTATTCACATATGTTTTTACTCTGTCCCACGCATGCCAGTTTGCATACCTTAAAGTTGTAATCTTGGGCTTTTATTTGAAATTACATTTTTATATCTTTTTTTTAATTACCCCCAAATATTTTTATGATTAATCATAGGATTATGCCCTTCTGTTTACCCGGATTTCATTCTGTGAGATCCATACATGATAAATGAGGGGGGATTTTATGAATGAGAGAGCCAGAGGAGATGATGTCACCTCTCTATCACCTTAAGAAATGTGCAGACATTTAAGAAATGTACAGACACGCATATCCTGTTCAACAACGACTGAACTTCCAGTGTTGCTGTTGTTTGGCTTCTGTGATGATAAGATATGATGTGTCAGCTAAATGTTTGAATAACCTTTCAAGATGAAGTGACTTATTTTGTAGAAAGCAGTGTGGCGTTGACTTTTCAGGTGGTTTCATTTTAAATTTCTTAAAATGAATAAAGTTTAAATGGACTCATACTGTATGTTAAGCAGTTTGGGCTGAATTCATTACAGAAGTGTAATATTTACGTCTTGCAAACACTGTGATTAAATATATATGCATGCATACTCAAACTCATCACCAGAAGGGCATTTATTTTAATCATTAAGATTATGCTATTTTTCCTGTGAAGATGACATCAGGTAAGAAAATATGCAGACATAGCATGTCTGATATTATGAAATCACTTCAATAGAAGATATTATCACTGTCTGCAGCCCTTTTACTTGACCGGCTAATGCAGCCTTTATTGCTCAACGTCCTTTACGAAGACTAGATAAAGACATATTCCATTAGAATAGTTCATTTAAAATTATAACTATACTTTAAGGTTTCTTAATTGAACAAAATTAGCTTTGTTTCTTTAAAAAAATCATGTTTAGATAGGTCAACTGTCCAGTGTTACAGATGAGATGGATTTGTACTTGCATTTTAAAGTCTTGAGCACCATCTCCTGGACATTGTTGTTAATGTTTACTCATTCTTGGCCTTGTCACATCACAGTGGGTCAGGTAAACGACATGTTGAATTTACAGATTGGTTTTAGATCTGTTTCCATGTCTATATGCTATAAATACAAAATACCATCTGAATGTATGTCTTTAATATGATCCAAAAAATAATAATAATAATAAAAACGAGCAGTTTAACTGATTTTTTTAAAGATAATCTGGGGTAAAATGGCCAACACAAACACAGATGTGAAAAGTAAAAATTAATAAAAGAACAGCAATGAAAGAAAATAATTATTCATACTCAAAAATGTAAAGTGAGGCAGGGCTACAGCTACAGAATGAATCTCCAAAAACCTCAAGTCTTATCTGTCTAACATCTAACGAACATCAGACTCAGAACAGTACTGATGACCAAAACGCCAATAAGGTACTGATGAATAAAACCTAAACAGAAAGAAGAGTAGCAGAATGGCTCTTCACTGTCAAAGACACAGAGTAAAGTCAGCAATCAGTCTTAAAAAAAAAAAAAAAAAAATTGAAATTGAAAATTGAAAATTGAAAATTGAAAGGTCCCTCGGCTCACCACCACTACCCAGTGGCTTTAGGAAAACAGCGAAAGATGGGTAATATGCATTTAAAGTGGTAAATACAGAAGGAATATGTCAAAGTCATTTGGCGCTATGACTATAACTGGATATTGGCATGTACATGTATTCAGGCCAGCACTTTTATCAAACATATAAGTTTGGTGCAGATTGAACATTGTATGTTTCAGTTAGTAAGCATGACGTATCCTGTTGCCAACAGGTGATGATTATAACGGAATAATGTCCTTTAGATGTCTTCAGGACAGGACTCTCATCGAACGTTTAAAGTTTGTGGGCAGATTGGACATTGCATGTAAGTGTAAAACAAGAAATTTCCTGTTGCCAGTAGATAGTTGCGCTATTATAATAACTGAATGTTTGTCTTTAGATGTGTTCAGGCCAGGATTTTTATCAAACATGTTAAGTTTGTGGCAGATCGGACACTGTATGGCTGAGCTACAACACTTTCTATTCCCATGACAAAATATCACATTTGTTTAACAAAAACTCAAGATCTTCGCAATTTAACATTGCAAAGGCCTTTAGAGTAGACTGACCAAATATAATGCTGATGTCATTAAATCTGTATGAGGAGTTTGTTAGAGCATAAAACATGCCACATATAACAACTTAAAGTTTGTCAGGCCACCATTAGATTACACTTACCACACTTACTGTTGGTCTGTTTAAATCTCTAGAAGGAGTCCCTTTAAATACAACACCTGAAAAACTTTTTAAAATAACTTACTGTTGGGTTTCGGACTTTATACCGGCGGAATATTTTGTAGGTATTGGTGTGTTACCATCTGTGCTCGGGCCCTAAAAAAAGACAAACATGGATTCCTAAGAAAGTATTGTAAGTATGATGTCAGTCTATGAGGCTGAGACACATTTCACTTTACTGTAAAAAGAGATACAAGAAAGAAATTCCTAGAAAGCTTGTTTCACTTTTTTAAACTGTCATAAAAATAGAGGAAGCAGCGTGCATCTATTCCTGCAGTTCTGAGAATTCTTGAATACATTATCAGGGTTGCCAACTTTTAAGTTCCGCTTGGAGTGAGATTTTTTTTGTTTTGGAATGGGGGATTGGGTTGGGGGGAGGGGGTGGTGATCTCGATTCCATATCTATTTATATGTATATACTGTACATATAAGGGGCTAAAAATGCAGCTAAATGCTTTTTTAGCACCATTTTAAACTTGGTTTAAACCATGGCATTACAATTTTTCCCACCACAAAATGACTTTAATTTGCCTCTTTGCATTGGACTTTAAACCCCTTTTCTCTATTTAACCTTAAATCCTACACTAATTGTATTATAAGTTATATATATATGTGCGTAATATACTGTAATGTTTATCAAAAATTGCTGCAAATACCTGTATAGTGAAGCTGTCGTCTCCATCCTACTTAAACACATTCAAATGTACTGTCGGTGTTGTTTTTGGTTTTGGTCTGGAGAGCTTCGTGAATCACGTGACCGCGTGGCGGCGACGCCGGCGAGATCAAAGCTTGTCGCAGCTCAATGGTTCTGGCGCTAACAGAAGCGCTACATTTTACGATTTACGCCACATTAAGTGGGCCAAAACGGTATTTAGTATTAAAATTTACAACATTTGAAAGCTGAAACTTTGTTTATAATCGCAAGCAGGGTTGCCAAATTGGCGTGAGATTTACATGGGCAGAGTGAGAGCGTGAGACAGAGCCTGAAAGCGTGTCTCAACAGTTGCAACCCTGCATTATATTTGTAACAAAATTATCAATCTATCTTCTATCTGTCTTATGTAATTTAATTCTATCTAATTTTATTATATTTTGTATACATAATTTATCGAATGATTCATATAGAACACGTACAGAGAGATCGCAAGGAACTATGATTTGAAGATCTGAACAGATTTACGTCACTGGAGTTACTTTCACAACAACCGGGTACCATTTTCTGAAAGTCCTCGCTGACCACGCTGACTTGAGATCAGCTGTTTTGGCTTTCTTTATATAGCGTCGGCCATGACTAACTGATCCTAGATCAGCGCTGGTGAAACCCAGGCGGCTCCTAACGCATCGCGCATGCGCGGACATTGTTTCGATTTTGACTGGAGTAGCAGCTGACTGGCGTGGCCGCCGTCAACAACAGTTAACACACAAGTGCGCCAGTCAGCGCTACTGTACCCCATAATCAATTTAGGGCAGCAAGATTTAGTTGTTTTGATTTTCTGGTGCTCTTTGGTCCTCGTTTTACCGTGCCTAGTGTTATGGAAAGCTGACATTTGGGGGCTCGTAAGACTGCAGGCTAACAGTTCACATCGAGTTGTTTACGTGTAGCTAGTTAGCCAGTTAGCAAATCTGACATCCGACCTGATAGCTCGTTTAAGGATGAAATGGACAGCTTTGATGTTTCCTGTGAATTAATCCGTTCGTTTGACAGGTCCCACAATTTTCCACATCAGATGTGGTCGGTTCAAGCAAGTTAGAAACACAAACTGACGCAAGGTAAGTCACTACCGGCTGACACTTTGGATTAGCTCGCCTGCTAGCTGTGTTTTACCACATCGAAGTAAATATTGTGTCATAAATTAAAGGTCTCACTTATAAACCATCATCTAGGCCATCTATAGTAAAGAAGACTCTTTATAAGGCTTGCATCTTGATCAAACACGAGTAGCTGTCATAGCGTTAAAAGCTGCCATTACTGATGTGGTGTATTACTGATTTGTACAGATGGAGAAACCTCCTTTCAGACAGAATCAGGTCTGTGGGTCATGGATTATGAAGGAGAGGCTGGGAACAGGTGGTTTTGGACATGTCTACCTGTATCAGAATCAGGTATTGCTCTCCCTTTGATGTTACTGTTAACTACAGTTGATGTGGAAATGTGTTGTATTCTTTGCTTAATTATCATGCCTGGAAAGACAAAAGAAAATATTAATTTTCCTCAATACTATTATTTCTTGCAGGAAACCTCAGAAAAAATTGCTGTGAAGCTCTGTCGCCTTGAACTTAATGCAAAAAACAAAGACAGATGGAGTCGAGAGATCCAGATTATGAAAAAGTGTGTAAATCTGTGGCAATCAAATGTTTGACTTATTTCTTATTTTAATGTAGTTCACAATATACGCTGCACTCCAAAAGTGGGGTTTTCGGCAATACTGGCATGAATCCTTTTTAATTTGTGATAATTTTGCACTGATAAGGGACAACACAAACTATTATTTTATTACATAAACAGTTTATACATAGAAAAAACTTCAACAAAATATCCACCATTAGCAGCTATTACAGCTCTGCGTAATCTGGGCCTAAATTCATTGTATTCTAAACTTAACTGGCAATCAATTATTGAAGCTATTAAGGTGTGCTGACCCAAAAATCTTTTTAAAAACCTGGGCCAAGTTTAAACCAGAAACCAGGCATCACTGCTGGCAAAGGGGCATGTCGGACTTTGACATGTATATATTGCCATTATTATGTAATCAAAATGAAAATTATTATTGCTGGTGTTCAATGATAATGTCAAGTTACTTTAATGTATTTGCATCAAGAAGTGATAAGGATTTATGCTGATATCGTCCAAAACCACACTTTGCCAGGGGTGTTTCCGAACTTTTGGAGGGCAGTGTGTTATTAAAATATAGGGTTCATGTTGGCGTCAGTAGCCTTGTAGGTAGCGTGCTGACATATAGCGCTGTTGCACTGTGGGTTACCCGAGTTTGAATCCCGGCTTGAGACCTTTCCCACTCCCTTCTCTCTCTCTCCCACTTCGCTTCCTGTCCAACTACACTGTCCTATCTATATATATATATGTAGGGTTAATGTATGTATACACACATACACCCATACTTAATTAACTTTATTTTTTTTCCTTCCAACTTTTTCAGGCTTAAACACCTTAATGTGGTGACAGCAAAGGATGTGCCTGAGGAGATGATGCACATTGCCTTGAACGATTTACCACTTTTAGCCATGGAATACTGTTCCAAGGGAGACCTTCGAAAGGTGCCTTTTCTTTGCATCATGTCTCATGTGCCCTCTGTTGACATTTTTACTAACTTTTTTCTGTTCTTTGTATTGCGTCTCGTAGCTGCTTAGCAAACCAGAAAATTGTTGTGGGTTAAAAGAGAGTGAGGTGTTGGCTCTACTCAATGATGTTGGTAATGTGTCTTTTCAAAACTGTTATAATTGTTTCTTATCACTAAGGGTGGTAAAAGAAACCGCTTTTAACAGTTTGATGTTCATCAGGTTCTGGAATCCAGTACCTCCATGAGAATAAGATCATTCACAGAGATCTTAAACCAGAAAATATTGTGCTACAGGATATCAATGGAAAGGTATTTTCTATTCAGTAATTAGATCTTTTTGTTATATAGACACTTTTTTCCAACCAGACTTTTTTTTTATGTTTAAGCAGCTCGTCCACAAGATTATCGACCTTGGCTACGCCAAAGACCTGGACCAGGGGAGCCTATGTACTTCATTTGTAGGGACTTTACAATATCTGGTATGTCTTTGCATTCATCAGCGATAAGAGAAAATAATTATCACAAGAAGTTTGGGGTCAGTAAGAAGTTTTTAGTTGTTGTTGTTGAAAGAAATAAGTACTTTGCTTAAGTAATGATGCATTAAAATCAATAGTCCATACAAAGATAAAAATGCTGTAATCATTTACTCACCCTCTACTTATTCTAAACAAGTATGAGTTTCTTTGTTCTGTTGAATGTTGGTAATGTTAGTTGACGGTAGCCATTGGTTTCCATAATTTTTTTTTCTCAGTACTATGGAAGTCAGTGGCTAAATGATGAGAGAATTGTCATTTTTGGGCGAAATATCCCTTTAAATTTAACAAAAGTAATGGTGTATTTTAAACACATGCTGTTCTATTGAACTTTCTGTTCATCAAAGAATCCTGAAAAAAATACAAAAATATTGACAATGACAATGGTTTTCAACATTGATAATGATAAGAAATGTTTCTAAAGCACCATATCAGCATATTAGAATGATTTTTGAAGGGTCATGTGACATCTTGATTGTTTCAGGCTCCCGAGCTGTTTGAAGGCAAGTCGTACACAGTTACCGTGGACTATTGGAGCTTTGGCACCATGATCTTTGAGTGCTGCTGTGGGTTCCGGCCTTTTCTTCACAATCTCCAGCCTGTGCAGTGGTATGTGTTCTGGTAACCCATATACAGTTTAAGTCAAAAGTTTAAAATCTGCAAAATGTTAATTATTTTACCAAAATAAGAGGGATCATACAAAATGCATGTTATTTTGTATTTAGTTCTGAACCGAATAAGGTATTTCACATAAAAGATATTTACATATAGTCCACAAGAGACAATAATAGTTGAATTTATAAAAATGACCCTGTTCAAAAGTTTACATACACTTGATCCTTAATACTGTGTTTTTACCTGAATAATCCACAGCTGTTTTTTTTCTTTAGTGATAGTTGTTCATGAGTACCTTGTTTGTCCTGAACAGCTAAACTGCCCACTGTTCTTTAGAAAAATCCTTCAGGTCCCACAGCATTTTTGTGTATTTGAACCCTTTCCAACTGTATGGTTTTGAGATCCATTTTCTTTTCACACTGAGGACAACTGAGGCACTCATATGCAACTATTACAGCAGGTTCAAACGCTCACTGAAAAACAATGCATTAAGACCCGGGGGGTGAAAACTTTGAATTTGAAGATCAGGGTATATTTAACTTATTTTGTCCCTTGGGGAACATGTAGGTTCCTTATGTAGCTTCTGAAGGGCGGTACTAATGAAAAAAAAATGATATTTAGGCAAAAGTTCTGTTCAAAAGTTTTCACCCGTGGCTGTTAATGCCTCTTTTTAAGAGCCAAGGCTATGAAAAACCAAAGAATTTTTGGGAACAAACAAGGGACTCATAAACAACTATCACTAAACAAAACAACTAAACACACACACTCACAGTTGTGGATCATTCAGGTAATAACACAGTTTTAAGAATCAAGCGTCATATGTAAAGTTTTAAACAGGGTCATTTTTATAAATTCAACTATTATTTTCTCTTGTGGACTATATGTAAATGTCTCTTATGTGAAATATCTTATTCAGATCAGTACTAAATAAAAAATAACATGCGTTTTGTACGATCCCTCTCATTTTGGTAAAATAATGAACCTTTTGCAGATTATGCAAGCTGTATGTAAACTTTTAACTTCAACTGTATTAATTATGCCACAATGTTTGTATCATGGAATACATTCAAATTGTGAAATAACAACATACTTGCTTTTTCTAGGACAAGCAAAGTGAGAAACAAAGGCCCGAAGGACATAATGGCTGTAGAAGACATGAATGGCGAGGTCCGCTTTTCCACCCACCTTCCGTACCCCAACAATCTGAGCAGGTAGCCTTACTACAGACCAGCAGACCTCTCAGTTTTTGCCACATAATTTTTGTTACTTTTTTGAGGGGGGGTGTCTGTGAGTTGATTAGTTGTTTTTGGTACTGCAGTACACTACGGGAACCCTTGGAGGGCCTGCTACAGCTGATGCTTAAGTGGGACCCAGTACAGAGGGGAGGAGGATTGAATCCAGACACAAAACAGCCCCAATGCTTTTCTCTTCTAGATCAAATACTGAACATGAAGGTTTGACATCGACATATCATTTCATTGGAATGTTACATCTTAGGAAATAAAAAAATAGGCAGAAGAATGAGCTGAAACATGAATTGTTTTGTAGGTTGTGCACATCTTGAACATGACTACGACCCAGGTTCACTCATTTCTACTTAGCCCAGATGAAGGGCTTCACTCTCTGCAACAAAGGATTGAGACCGAAACCAGAATTGAACTTTTGAATCAAGAGCTTCTGCAGGAAACAGGAGTCATGTTAGATCCCAGGAAACCTGCCGCACAGTGTGTGTTAGATGGAGTAGTAAGTATTTTGGGCCTCTTCAGTGTGTTCTCATTCTCCACATTTTGGTAAATCATTTTTTAATGACTACTTTGTATTTTAATCATCAGAGAGGATGGGACAGCTACATTGTTTATCTGTTTGACAAGAGTTTGACCAAGTACTCAGGACCTCTAACGGCTAGAAAACTTCCTGAGAGTGTGAATTTTATCGGTAAGAATTGATCGATTTATGTGCCAATTCTATGGATAGTTTGTTCATTTAAATATGCTTAGAAGAGGTTTAAATTGTAAACTATTTACGTTTCTCTGTTTCAGTGCGGGAAACCAAAACTCAGCTCCCTCTGAGTGCCCTCAAAAAGGTTTGGGGTGAGGCAGTAAGCTACATTTGTGGCCTCAGAGAAGACTACAGCCGCCTCTTCCAGGGCCAACGTGCAGCCATGTACGTGCATTACATTACCATGCTTATTAAAGTATATATCTTGTGTTTTGGGACTTTTCCTGCTCAAATTTCAATGTTTATTTCAATTTGTGTGTCTGTAGGTTGAGCCTTCTCCGCTACAACACCAACCTTACGAGATATAAGAACATGATGTTCTCCTTTTCGCAGCAGCTCAAAGCAAAGCTTGACTTTTTTAAGAGCAGCATACAATACGACTTGGAGAAGTACAGTGATCAGATGCAGTACGGCATATGTACGTTTTAATGTGCTTAAATTCCTGGAATAGTCAGATATTCATTATTGCATTAGTGATGATTATCTAAAATGACTTTTTTCTTTTTAAAGCCTCTGAAAAGATGCTGAAGGCTTGGCAGGACAATGAAGAGAAGGCTGCTGCATTTGTACAGGTGCTGTGGATAAATAATATACATTCGTTTTGAAACTGCTCTTCTAAATATTCTTCATAGAGATGTAGAACACTATCATTCAAATGTTTGGCGTTAAAGATTTTCTTTGTATATTTTTAAAGAACTCACAAAGTCTGCTTTTTTTTTAAATAACAGTGTAGTAAAAACAGTAATATATTTTTAAAAATATTATTACAATAAAATAAATGTTTTTTATATTTGATCTAATTTAAAATGTAATTTACTCCTTCAAAATTTTCAGCAATGTTCAAGATCACATGATGAATATGCCAATTTTTGTGCTCAAAAACATTTTTATGAATGTTGTTAACAGTTGTTTAATATATAATTTTTTGAGAAAACTAGATTCTTTAATAAACTTATTTGAAATAGAATTCTTTTGTAACATTATAAAAGGTCTTGATTGTCACTTTTAATAACCGTAGCACATCCTTGCGGATTAAAAGTTTTAATTTCATTTAAAATAAGTCTTACAGACCCTTAACTTTTGATCAGTAGTGGTATGTGGGATGGCATTGTTTTAACAACAACTTACAGGTTATGTTTGCTTTTTAAGGTGGCAGAGATCGGCCATCTGGATGAAGAAATAATGGCTTTGCATTCAGAAATTGTTGAACTTCAGAGAAGTCCTTATGCTCGTCGACAAGGAGATGTCATGGAGCAACTGTAAGTTCATTTTTTTTATCAATACTGTGTGAATTTTCTGATCATAGATGCCTCTACCATCTTAAGCCTTTTGTATTGAAATCATGTTTTATCACAGGCAAGAAAGAGCAATTGAACTCTACAGACAATTGAAGGCAAAATGCAAAAGTAAGTACAATCCCATCTTGCATGCTCATAAGTGAATAAAATTTGCCATAGTCCTATTCCAAATAATGTATAAGCAAAATGCCCTTACATATTCATACTGTTAAATAAATTATGGAAGACAATATATAGTGTTTTTCATTTCCCCTAGTGCCAGACCCCCAGCATGGCTACAGTGACAGCTCTGAGATGGTAAAAGTCATTGTACAGACTGTCCAGAATCAGGACCGGGTGCTGAGAGATCTATATGCACACCTGAGGTAAAAAGCTTTTGAAACCATCCAATTCAGAATAAGGGGATTGTAATGGTTTAAGTTTTACTCTTCAACCTGTTAATAAATGAATGGAACCAGTGCATTTTATGGATGGAATCTAGCATTGCTGTTTTATTTGTCTTATTTGCAGTAAAATCCTTCTGAGCAAGCAGAAGATCATCGACCTCTTCCCTAAAATCGAGCGGACTCTGGAGAGCATTAAGGAGGCAGACAGCACTGTAATGCAGATGCAGATCAAAAGACAGAGAGAGTTCTGGCATTTACTGAAGATTGCCTGTGTGAGTCACATGCTTCTAATGTCACGAGGCCAGATATGCTCATAACATGCACATAATCATGGACTTTCCATCATTACGGTTTAGTGAGTATTAGGGGTGTGTGATATGACCTAAGTCTTGTTTCAAGGAATGAGTAAATTTTTGCTGTAAGTAAAATGAAAAAATGATACTTAACGCTGCTGTTCAAAAGGTCAGTCATTTTTTTTTTTGTTTATTCAGCAAGGATGTGTTAGTTTGGTCAAAAGTTGACATTAAGGACTTTTACATTTGTTACAAAAGATTTGTTTCAAGATAAATGTTGTTTTGTTTTTGAAAGAAGTCTCTTTTGCTCACCAAGCCTGCATTTATTTGATCCAAAATACAGCAAAAGCAGTAATATTATGAAATATTTTTACTATTTAAAATAACTGCTTTCTATAAGAATATTTTTTTAAAATGTAATTTATTCCTGTGATCAAAGCTGAATTTTCAGTATCATTACTCCAGTATTCAGTGTCACATGATCCTTCAGAAATCATTCTAATATGCTGATTTGGTGCTTAAAAAACATTTTATTATTCTACTCAATATTTGAAACAGTTGAGTACTTTTTTTTTAGGATTCTTTGATGAAAGATCTAAAGATCAGCATTTATATGAAATAAAAAGCTTTTGTAATATTATACACTATACTATTCAAAAGCTTGGAGTCTGTGTAATTTTATTTTGGGGGGGAAATTATAGAAATTGATACTTTTAATTAGCAAGGATGCTTTAAATTGATCAACAGTGATGATAAAAACATGTATAATGTTACAAAAGATTAATGTTTCAGATAAATGCAGTTTCTCTGAACTTCCTTTTCATGAAGAAACCAGAAAAAATTCTACTCAGTTGTTTTCAACATAATAATAAATGAATGATTTCTGAAGGATCATGTGACTGGAGTAATAATGCTAAAAATTTGCTAAAAAAAATTGAAATCACAGAAATCAAGTACATTTTAAAATATATTCAATAGAAAACAGTGATTTTAAATAGTAAAAATATTTCAACATTTTTCTGTTTTTGCTGTATTTTATATCAAATAAATGCAGGCTTGGTGAGCAAAAGAGATTTCTTTAAAAAACTTTAAAAGTCTAACTGAATAAAAACTTTTGACTGGTAGTGTATATCATGGTTTCCACAAAAATATTGTGCAGCACAATTTTTTAATTTTTAACATTAATAATAAGCAGAAATGTTTCTTGAGCCACAAATCATCATATTAGAATAATTTCTTTGTGACACTGAAAACTGGAGTAATGAGTAATTCACAATATTACTTTTTTATTGTATTTTTTGATCATAAATGCAGCCTTGGTAAACATAAGAGAAAAATAATACATTAGTACAAAAATTACGGCATTACTGCAAAAACGGATGGAAATTAAGTAACAAGTTAAAGGGATAGTTCACAAATGAAAATGTGATGTCCTTACTACCTTTCTGTGCCTTGACCGTGGTAGTACCCTTGCTGTCTATGCAGGATTTCATCCAAAATATCTTAATTTGTGTTCCGAAGGTTGATGATGAACGAAGGTTTTACAGGTTTGGAACGACAAGAGAGTGAATAATTAATGACAGAATTTTCATCAAGCCTCTGCATGCGAGGCTTTGTTTAAAAAACTTGGATCAGCAGTTGTAATTAAATGTGTTTGCGTATAGGCACAAAACACCACACGAAGCTCTGTGGGTCAGAGTGGAGAGATGCCCTCATCGTTGTCAACATGGAACCAGACTCAAGCCCAGTGCTCCTCTCGCCTTCCCATGTCCCTGCAAGTGCCACAAGAGGGGTAAATTTCTCTTCCGAGCCTTAATGAGCAGCCTACTCATAGTGATACTAACACCACCTCCTAGGTTTCAAACCTCTGTGTCTGAGTTGATCAGCGTATGTAATCACAAGTATTTGTTTTTCATGCTGCTGTTTGTTTTCAGAGATTCAGTCAATCATTTACTGGAGGAGAACCAGCGCTATTTGAGTCAACTTACCAGTTTACTGCAAGAAACCACTGAGGAGAAATCAGAGAGCATCATGGTAAGCGCTTTTTGTAGGTTTACTATGAAATTCATAGAATTTGCTGCAATGACGCTCACTGCTTTTGTCTTTCACACAGGCTCAAGACTGGAGCTGGACTAAGTATGAATCCCTGGTTGCTAAATCACAGCGTTTGTAGAGTCATGCTGAACTCTGTGACAGGAAGTAACAAGTCATTCTTTTACATACATTTATTCATCATCACTGGATTGGGGTTGTGTTGACATGTATGATTTGTTAATCATAAAGTAACTTGTCAGTATCTGAATTCATTTAAAATCACATTTTGCAGTCTTGTAGCAACTCTATATATTTTGATGATGCATTTTTAATTGACACCAAGAACATGCAAACAAAATTCAGGCAATGTAACTGAAGAAATGTATTTATTTGCATACTTCATAGTTCTCTGTATGGGCTGATTGTAATTTCTGTACTATTTTAGGTGGTCGAGTTTTTTTTTTTTTAATTAAATAAGGTAGTTCAGCATCTGCACTTTAAAGGCTCACTGTGAATGTTTGGAAAGGTGTGAGGTCCGGCAATGAAATCGGTTGAACAAATGCACTTCAACTTCACTTTTTGAAATATTAAGAGTTCCGTGAGGCCCCAGGTAAAGGTTTACAACAGATGGATTGAAAGGCAGAAAAATGTTGAGAATGATAAAAGCTAACTCTATGAAAATGTGTTTGGTTGGACATATTCTAGCACAGTCTTGTTTTTATTTTGGATTTATTGATGGCAGCAGACATCTGCATATCAGGTATTAGTAGCTAAGAATGAATGTGATCAGTGGGCAAATTATAATCAATGAATTTCTTCAATACAGTCATATTAGTCCCCTTTTAAGTCACATTTTCAACCATGTTTTTGTCCAGAGATGATCAGCGTCACACAGGAGACTTCCATCACAAACTGTTGTATAAGATTCTGCATATTATTATATTTTGTTGGATATTTCAGACATGAGTTAAACGCATCTTATGGAAAAAAAACACTTAGGTTTTAACATGTTTACTGTATACACACAAATAAAGTAAATAAAGTGATATCCATTATGTTATCTGTGTGGTGTGAAAAGACTTTCTTCTAACCACAGTAATTAGATGGAACGGTAACACTACAATATGGTTCATTAGTTAACTACATTAGTTAGCATGAACTAAGAATGAACAATACTTCTACAGCATTTATTAATTTTAGTTTATGCTAATTTACAAATGCAGTAGCAAAATCAAATGTGGTGTTTGGTAACATTAGTTAATGCACTGTGAACTAACATGAACAAACAATGAACAACTGTATTTTTATTAACTAACATTAACAACCCAGATAGCACACATACGGCTGCAAGATGTTTGTTAAAGATCACTTGATCTGGAAAGCATCTGCTGTGTAAAAACATCTGACAGACGCCTTACATACAGTATCCTGATAGCACACATACATCACGGAGACGTCTATTTGACATCTGTATTTACGTCTATAGTGTTTGCTAATCTGTAAAATGTCAGTTTTACATACATTCTAAATCATAAACATCTTAAAGACATCTAATAGACATCTAATAGGCATCTATTTGATATCTGATAGGAAACGTCCTATAGACGTATTGCAGATGAGCAAATACAGATGTCAAATAGACGTCTCTGTGATGTATGTGTGCTATCAAGGTACTGATAGACAAACTGTAACATTTTACAAAAGTTTTATCTTTAAAGTTGGTGAAGAGTTCCATCGGTAACGCTTTACAATTAGGTGTCATTTGTTAACATTAGTTAATGTATTAACCAACATGAACGTATGATGAAGAATACATTTATTACACTAGCACACGTATGTCTGCAAGATGTCTGTTAAAGATCACTTAGTCTGGAAAGCATCTGCTGTGTACAAACATTTGACAGACATCTGGAAGATGTCAGTTTTACATACATTCTAAATCTTAAACATCTTAAAGACATCTAATAGACATCTAATTGACATCTGATAGGAAACGTCCAATAGACGTATTGCAGTTGAGCAAACACTAAAAAAATGTCTTGCAGATGTAAATTTATGTTAGTTAATACATGTTACTAATGCATTGTCTATTAAGATATTTCCTCACAAGATCTCACACAGCACAGAATATGTAACATCGTTTTAATATCCTGAGGCAAATGTCAGTAACATCATTTTAATATCCTGAGGCAAGTGTCAGCGCAAGACTCAAAATATTGAGTGCGGTATTATGATTAGACCAACCTCAGTATACCAATACATGTAAAAAGCCATTCGTCATGCAAACTGATGTTAAAAATGACAGGTCACTAAACAAATGTATACCAGTTGACGATTTTAAACGCTTTTAGTAACTCTGTAAAAGGGAGATTCTCACAATTTGTGATTACAAAATAAAAGCTAAAATGCTTTGCGCACCTTTAGTCGAGAAGAAAAATAAAGTGTAAAGGTTTTTAATTCGTGCTTTTAATTACATTTCAAGTATAGTTGTTGTACGTTTTTCGAGGACTTTTATTTTGAAATAAAGAAGTGCTTGCAGTTTAATCACTGGATCACTAGACATTCCACCTTCTCTCCAATAAATAGTCCGACTTCCCATTTACCACAGAAATTGTGTGGCTAGTCATACAGTTAGTAAGTATCAGATTAAGTGCACCTTTCAGTTATTATATTTTTTCTTTATTCTTTAGATTTTTTATTTCTTTAGGTGGATGCAGTGAAATATTAAATTATTGCATTTATGCAAGACAGTGGTTATCTAACTTCCTACTTAACTACTGTTAACAAATGTTAATCTGTTGCGTCTTAGTTAATCAAATACAACAGTTGTATTCAAATTGAAGCTGGCTTGACTTCTAAATTTAATTCAACCTTTGCAGGTCTACCTTCCACCACCACTCCTCCACTGCTACTTAAAATAATGGCACCATCTCAGAAAACTCTTGGAAGAGGCAAGAAATCATTACGAGACACCAGAAAATGCAGTTTAGCGCAGGATTTATTGTAGATTTCATGACTAAGCAGGACTGTGCTGTGATAACAATCTGCTATTTATATAACAGCTACTAGATTATCTTAAATGTACTATGACCTCTTTAAACATGTCCAGATGTGTCTTTGTTGTGTTCTACAGCACGGGGAGTTTCAGTTATTTCATTGTACACAGCTGTTCATTTGTACACGAAAACTTGACAAGTGACATAACAGTTATGACCCCAGGTGTGCTTAGTGCCTACGACAGCATGACACTGCACTTCTATGTAATCATTAATGTATATTACCCATGATTAGGGTGACCGCCTGTCCCGCTTTGCGTTGTACCGCACAGCATTTTCACCCCTTGTCCCGCACGTCGCATATTGAGAAAATGTACCGCATTTTCATCTGTCTGTTGATTTTTAACGTTCATATTAAGAAAACATTCGTGTGTTCTTTTGTCTTTTTAAGAAAGCTTTTTATTTATTCTTTTTGCGGCATAGTTTCTGCGCAAAGGATTTGCGGACCTCATCGAGTGATCTAGAACCACCGATGGAAATAGTCGAACGCACAAGGAAAAACACGATATTCTCCGCATTCAAAAAAAAATTGATGCAGCTTTCAGATGCGACGTTTTTCTTATTTCAGTAGTTCATTTGAGGCGGTTTCTATGGCGTTATTTTTATGACAAATATCTAGAGCACATTATTGTAATGCGGGGCGCATCAAAATGCGCAAGCACAAATGTCTTCTCTCGCAGGTGGATTCTCTTTACTCTCAAAAAAGACGCGTTTTCTCTCGCTTGCATGTGCGCGCTCAGAAACACAGATCAGCGCATATGACAACGGATGTAACCAGCATTTACATGGCATAACAGTAGAAAACGTATCAGTCCCGCACAGTCACCCTACCCGTGATATTTAATGACTGTGCGGATCCCATACATGTGCTGCGTCATGCGCTCCTGTCACAGATTGCATTGCTTAAAGGAGTCATTCCAGTTATCCTGTATATTTTAAACAAGTGAAACTTTCAAAACATCCCTATGTTGTGATTTGAGGAAGTGTTTAGCAGACAACCATAAGAGTTCGCTTACAATAGACAGTTTACTTTAATGTTCATATAACCATGTTTTTTAAAGAAGCCTCTTATGCTCACCACACCTGCATTTTTATTTGATCCAAATTACAGCAAAAACATTTTTAAATAGTTTTACTATTTAAAATAATTGTTTTCTGTTTGAATATACTTTTATTATTTTTATTATTCCTGTGATTTCAAAGCTGAAATTTTAGCATCATTACTTCAGTCACATGATCCTTCAGAAATCATTCTATTATTCTGATTTACTGCTCAAAAGCATTTTTATTTTTATTATGTTGAAAACAGCTGAGTAGGTTTTTTTTTCAGGTTTCTTTGATGAATAGAAAGTCCAGAAGAACAGCATTTATTTGAAATAGAAATCTTTTGCAACATTATAAATGTCTTTATTATCACATTATCAATTTAAAGCATCCTTGTAAACAAAAGTATTCATTTGTATAATTTCTTTTCCAAAAAAAATTATACTGACTCCAAGTTTTTGAATGTACTCAACCTTTTTAAATATTGATGATAATAACAATAAAAATGTTTCTTGAACAGAAAATTAGCACATTAGAATGATTTCTGAAGGATCGTGTGACACTGAAGACTGGAGTAATGATGCTGAAAATGTAGCTTTGATCACAGGAATAAATTACATTTTAAAATATATTC
>JAHKKF010493540.1:0-22548 GCA_019740295.1 Labeo calbasu | reverse complement strand
ATTTAAAGTTTAATGTCAAATAATTTTTTTGTAATAAAATAAATGACTGTTTTACATTCAGCGGTATATATGTAAAAAAAAAAAAAAAAAAAAAAAAAAAGAATACAAATAAATACATTTGTCATACATACATTATTGCAATAAATTAAATATTAAATAACGTATTATAAACAGTAAAAAGAATGAATAAAAGACATAATGCCCAAAAAATAAAAAAAAAACACTAACTTTCTGGAACACTATTCCTTCTTTATATATATATATAGTTATATATATAGTTATTGCCACAAACTGGACCAGTGTTCATGTCATAAATATCAGTAATTTTAGATCAACTTGTTCAGTCCTCATTCAATGTATCTTTCATACATCTAAACACTGGTATCACTATTCAATAAAAGCAGGAACATGTTATTATAACATTGTCAAAGATTCCTATTGATTGCAGTAGCTGCCGTACAACCTAACTGGCATAAATAATTGGCACATATTCTGCACAGAATATAACATAACCCTGAGTGGCTAAGCATCTGAAAACCTGTATTATAAAGTGACCCTGTCATAATTAATCCTTTTGTGGATACCTGGAGCCTTCTGTATATTTGGGTAAACCAGTATGCTGTGAGATCCACTGGTTGTAGTTAGTAACTTTTGTGTAAACTCCTGGGTTAAACTTTTTTGAACACTCTTTTCCCCAGCTAATGATACCGAATAGGAAGTAGGTGTTATCTACTTCACACACCAGAGGCCCTCCTGAGTCACCCTGAAAGCAGAAAAAATACACACAAACACATTCAGATGTGTATTTCTTACAGTTTGATGAATATATTTTCACTTGCCTAGGGCCAAACGTCATATTCATCAATCATTAGTAAAAACTTCTGGTTTACCTGGCAAGCATCGTCCTCCCAGTCTCTACCAGCTGCGCACAACATGTTTTCCTTAACCTCCTCCTTGCTGTAATAGTTCTGGCAATCATTCTGGGAAATAAGCTTCACTTGAGCCTGCTTCAGATATCGAGAGTACTCAAAGCCACCTTAAAAAACAGATAAAAAGCAAGGATGAGTTACATTACATTGACGTCC
The DNA here is from genome assembly GCA_019740295.1 of Labeo calbasu. NCBI lineage: Eukaryota > Metazoa > Chordata > Actinopteri > Cypriniformes > Cyprinidae > Labeo > Labeo calbasu. The sequence continues at coordinate 21,463 of JAHKKF010493540.1, read as the reverse complement.
AGAGTGACAAAATGGCATTACTAAAATTTCCTGCTACATTCTTTGCTATTTTTTTTAGAGATACAGCACAGTACAGTACAGTATGTCATGTCATAGATCAACTTTGTGGACACACCATGTTGCCCTCATATCTTGTTGTCGTAGGAAAACGATCAATGTTATTGTTCTCGGATACGCTATCTAGTTTAACATGCAGTGTGTGTCATCTTACCCATCTGATGTCTTCCATAGCCTGCAATCTCACAGTAGAATCCCGCGGGAAGCATCTGCCGGAAAGGGGGAAGACATGCGGTTCTCACAGTGTCTGTCCTCTCTGCACATTGTCCATTGCTGTTCACGATCTTCAAAAGAGCTAAAGGAAGGGATTTGCACTATTTATTATTTATGCACTCTTATTTTAATGGCTGGAATAATAAAATATAACGCAAACATACCAATGTCGTTAGTATAGTTCTCAGTTGTGTAGTCATAGTCCTCATGGACTACAAGTTTGCTCACGGTGAACTTCTGCTCTTTGACAGAGTCGGTTTCATTGATGGCATTCTTTCCCAGAAAGACAGAGTATCTCCTTATGTTTGTTCCTTTACTGTTCAAAGCAAAGAAACAGTACAATTATATAAACTACATTAACTGCATTAGGCAATTTAATTACACAGCATCTGGAATGCTTGATTCTCATCGCAGCATTCAGTGGTCTGATATTTTGTAGCACTGTATCTGGATAATAACTTATTGGTTTGCAATTGACCCTTCGCAGGGAGTATGACTGACAGGCAAGCTGACCAGTCATAAAGCTGAATCTGCCATTTTCGTCTGACAAACAAACCAGACAGAAGAGTAAATTAACACTGGTGGACTTAAACTTGAAAAATGGTGTGTACTTTCCACCTTCTGATGTTCATTTATGTTTATTTCATACTATAACTAGTAAAGAGGAAAAGATGATCGTCACGACATATTAAAGAGCCACAAAATGGCTCAAAACTGAATGTCTTCAAAAATGACAAATGTGAAAGCTGAGGCTTTTCTGAGTTGTTTTTACCAAAAGCAACCTGCTCTTTCTTGTCTGTCGGCACATTGCCAGTTTCTTATCGGAAGTATCAACAATAATGAAGGGGGTGGGTCTTTGCGATGTATCAGTTGGCTACCCACAAATTGTGGCTTTATTGTCACTTACCAAAATGTTTTTTTTTGTTGTTTTTTTGCAATTTACCATCTAGAATGGAATATATTTCTATGTGAAAGCTTTGAGATAATATTTGACGAGTAATAAGCGACATAATGTATTGTCAGCAGGTCATTATTACTAAATAAAGCTGACAGGGTCATACAAGACCTAGGAGTGGACTTTGTGTTAGACAATTGCTTGCATAGAAGGTTAAATTTTCCTGTTAGCAACAGGTTGACATACCCTTTAGGGAAGCAGTGGGCTGCGGTGAGGACCCAGCATGGAGCAATAAGCGTTCCTCCACAAACAAATCCATCTCCTCTGAAGATAGCTGCAATCCAAGGCTGTGACTCAACGGTTGACCTTGATCCTCCTATTATCTTTCTATTGCGGTCCAATTTTCTTTCCCCACACGTTGATTCTGAATAATGAAGAAACATCAGAAACATGAAGTCTGTGAGGAGAGATCATTTTCTAGGCTTTGTAAACAGATGACCACAAAATCAGTCATAAGGGTCAATTTTTTTTAAAATTGAGATTTATACAGGATCTAAAAGCTAATGAATAAGCTTTCCACCGATGTATGGTTTGTTAGGATAGAACAATATTTGCCAAAATTTTACCTGTGTCCTGCGTAGATGGGTCAGATGTTGGTGGACTCTTGGTGGCTGCATTATCAAATACAAGTCATATTAGTCAATCTGCTATCAGTATTTCCCACGACTTAAATGATCAAAAGAGATTAACATCTACTTACTTGGATTCATGTTTCTGTTGCCAATGTCACAGTATTCTTTAACATAACGTCTTTTTCTCCTTACAAAGCACCATGGCTGAATCTTGTTATCTGGATTCCTAAAACAGCAAAATTCAGAAGTCTCAAAAAAAAAATCCCACAATATAATAATCTAAACTTTCACTGAGACAAAAAATATAAATATAGAATACCTGCAGTAGTTATGATAGCAGTTCTGAAAGGAGGCGAAATGGCTTGATAATCGAATCCATGGTAGACATATCCGTCCACTGACTGTCACTGTCACTTCGTTTCTGCTCCCCTCGCTTTCATCAAGTATGCACTTATCTGAGAAGAGAAAAGTCATGTCAAACCTAAACATTCAAATACTAAAACTACAACCTTAATTAAATAGCATATTATCGGAAATCGTTAATGTGACAAAATCAAATGTACCTTTTAGTTCAGCAGAAGTGTTTTTTCTCCAAGCGCTTCTAAACTAAAAACAGAAATATTAATATTAGCTTTATGGGTTAAAAGGTTAATTCTATTTAAAGACCCTTTGAAGGAAGTAAGAATTTTCACTTCTATTTTGTTTTTCCACTTACTGCTTCAGTAAAGCACAGGGCGCATGTCAACAGTAATATTCTTAGTAGACACTTCATCTTGACCACAAAACCAACGTTTTCCTTTTTTGGAGATCCTAAAAACAGTTTAAAGAAGTGAGTTATTAATCATAAGAAGCATCTTAAGAGAAGGCACATGCTCTCTCACCACAAGCAGGGGGAACTTATTTTTTAACAGAAACATTTTTAAAGTTGACAAACAAGTATTGTATTGCCAAGAAAATCATATGAGTTTGCAAGCATGCATATGAAACTATAAGCTCACCACTGATCAGTTTTTCATACAATCCATCTACTAATCCAAACTACTCCTGCAGTACCTTTGAATAAGTTCTTAGTGCATTTCAGACATCTACAGCAGCCTTTGAAGATTCTATTTAAACCGATACTCTAATTTTGTCATTTTATGAAATGTATTTGTATCCTTAAGTTTGGTTATAACAGTGTTTGACTATAGCGTCTCAAACATAAAAATTCTTTGTTGGAATATATGGTTCTATGAAGAACCTTAAACATCCATGGAACTTTTTCATTGAGCTAATGTGAAAAGGTTCTTTAAAGGAGAAGCTCTGGAAGTGATCTTCTCCTTTAAATGATTAAATTAATCCTTACACTAAAGCTAAAATGTTTTTGTAAGAACTGTTATAAACTCAAAATGGTTCTTCTATGGCAGTATTTGTAAGAGTGTAAGATAAACATATTTAAATGTAATTCTAATTCATTCATAATCCCACATGCAGTGTGTATAAATCAAGTCAATGAAAAAATAGCTACAAAAGCACAATATGCAAATGTAAAAGAATGATTCAGGAAAAGTCTATTTTATGCTTACCTTTTTGATAATATGCAGTCGATTTGCTTGCTTGCTTGTGATGTAGAGCTGCACCGGGCTTACTAAGCACTTGCTGTCATGTGCCTGTTAGTGTTCCTCGCTTTATAGTGACGAGTCTGTGATTGGTTGAGGGGGGCCTGGCCTCGGGCAAACTGGCACATGCGCTGTGCGCTAAACAATGAGATAGCTGGCTATGCTTTCCGGGGAAGCTCATACTGTGACTCATGCTAAATGACTCAAGATCTCTTCCCCTTTTCTAACACATAAAACACTTAGAAGAGGAAATATTCCTAATAGGGACTTGCCCCCTGAAGCAATGACAGTCATTGTTTTTTTTATGTTGCAGTGGCCATTTCACAACATGTTTTGAGAATAAAAAAAACACATAATGTTTTCTGTAAAAACTACTAAAATGGGTATCTGTAAGGGTTAATAAGTTGTTAATAAAAACCCTGCCTTCAGATTTCAGATTTATTAAATATCAAAACTTTAAATATCAAATGTGTGTTGTTATCATTACATACATGTAGGTGATTCAACATTCGTCTAATTCCCGTTGTCAGTCAATTTTAACTCAGACAATCTATTTTTAAAATTACAGAGTAATGATGCATGATGAAATCACATTTCTTCATTGTTTCCTAACATCCGGAGCTATTCACATATGTTTTTACTCTGTCCCACGCATGCCAGTTTGCATACCTTAAAGTTGTAATCTTGGGCTTTTATTTGAAATTACATTTTTATATCTTTTTTTTAATTACCCCCAAATATTTTTATGATTAATCATAGGATTATGCCCTTCTGTTTACCCGGATTTCATTCTGTGAGATCCATACATGATAAATGAGGGGGGATTTTATGAATGAGAGAGCCAGAGGAGATGATGTCACCTCTCTATCACCTTAAGAAATGTGCAGACATTTAAGAAATGTACAGACACGCATATCCTGTTCAACAACGACTGAACTTCCAGTGTTGCTGTTGTTTGGCTTCTGTGATGATAAGATATGATGTGTCAGCTAAATGTTTGAATAACCTTTCAAGATGAAGTGACTTATTTTGTAGAAAGCAGTGTGGCGTTGACTTTTCAGGTGGTTTCATTTTAAATTTCTTAAAATGAATAAAGTTTAAATGGACTCATACTGTATGTTAAGCAGTTTGGGCTGAATTCATTACAGAAGTGTAATATTTACGTCTTGCAAACACTGTGATTAAATATATATGCATGCATACTCAAACTCATCACCAGAAGGGCATTTATTTTAATCATTAAGATTATGCTATTTTTCCTGTGAAGATGACATCAGGTAAGAAAATATGCAGACATAGCATGTCTGATATTATGAAATCACTTCAATAGAAGATATTATCACTGTCTGCAGCCCTTTTACTTGACCGGCTAATGCAGCCTTTATTGCTCAACGTCCTTTACGAAGACTAGATAAAGACATATTCCATTAGAATAGTTCATTTAAAATTATAACTATACTTTAAGGTTTCTTAATTGAACAAAATTAGCTTTGTTTCTTTAAAAAAATCATGTTTAGATAGGTCAACTGTCCAGTGTTACAGATGAGATGGATTTGTACTTGCATTTTAAAGTCTTGAGCACCATCTCCTGGACATTGTTGTTAATGTTTACTCATTCTTGGCCTTGTCACATCACAGTGGGTCAGGTAAACGACATGTTGAATTTACAGATTGGTTTTAGATCTGTTTCCATGTCTATATGCTATAAATACAAAATACCATCTGAATGTATGTCTTTAATATGATCCAAAAAATAATAATAATAATAAAAACGAGCAGTTTAACTGATTTTTTTAAAGATAATCTGGGGTAAAATGGCCAACACAAACACAGATGTGAAAAGTAAAAATTAATAAAAGAACAGCAATGAAAGAAAATAATTATTCATACTCAAAAATGTAAAGTGAGGCAGGGCTACAGCTACAGAATGAATCTCCAAAAACCTCAAGTCTTATCTGTCTAACATCTAACGAACATCAGACTCAGAACAGTACTGATGACCAAAACGCCAATAAGGTACTGATGAATAAAACCTAAACAGAAAGAAGAGTAGCAGAATGGCTCTTCACTGTCAAAGACACAGAGTAAAGTCAGCAATCAGTCTTAAAAAAAAAAAAAAAAAAACATTGAAAATTGAAAGGTCCCTCGGCTCACCACCACTACCCAGTGGCTTTAGGAAAACAGCGAAAGATGGGTAATATGCATTTAAAGTGGTAAATACAGAAGGAATATGTCAAAGTCATTTGGCGCTATGACTATAACTGGATATTGGCATGTACATGTATTCAGGCCAGCACTTTTATCAAACATATAAGTTTGGTGCAGATTGAACATTGTATGTTTCAGTTAGTAAGCATGACGTATCCTGTTGCCAACAGGTGATGATTATAACGGAATAATGTCCTTTAGATGTCTTCAGGACAGGACTCTCATCGAACGTTTAAAGTTTGTGGGCAGATTGGACATTGCATGTAAGTGTAAAACAAGAAATTTCCTGTTGCCAGTAGATAGTTGCGCTATTATAATAACTGAATGTTTGTCTTTAGATGTGTTCAGGCCAGGATTTTTATCAAACATGTTAAGTTTGTGGCAGATCGGACACTGTATGGCTGAGCTACAACACTTTCTATTCCCATGACAAAATATCACATTTGTTTAACAAAAACTCAAGATCTTCGCAATTTAACATTGCAAAGGCCTTTAGAGTAGACTGACCAAATATAATGCTGATGTCATTAAATCTGTATGAGGAGTTTGTTAGAGCATAAAACATGCCACATATAACAACTTAAAGTTTGTCAGGCCACCATTAGATTACACTTACCACACTTACTGTTGGTCTGTTTAAATCTCTAGAAGGAGTCCCTTTAAATACAACACCTGAAAAACTTTTTAAAATAACTTACTGTTGGGTTTCGGACTTTATACCGGCGGAATATTTTGTAGGTATTGGTGTGTTACCATCTGTGCTCGGGCCCTAAAAAAAGACAAACATGGATTCCTAAGAAAGTATTGTAAGTATGATGTCAGTCTATGAGGCTGAGACACATTTCACTTTACTGTAAAAAGAGATACAAGAAAGAAATTCCTAGAAAGCTTGTTTCACTTTTTTAAACTGTCATAAAAATAGAGGAAGCAGCGTGCATCTATTCCTGCAGTTCTGAGAATTCTTGAATACATTATCAGGGTTGCCAACTTTTAAGTTCCGCTTGGAGTGAGATTTTTTTTGTTTTGGAATGGGGGATTGGGTTGGGGGGAGGGGGTGGTGATCTCGATTCCATATCTATTTATATGTATATACTGTACATATAAGGGGCTAAAAATGCAGCTAAATGCTTTTTTAGCACCATTTTAAACTTGGTTTAAACCATGGCATTACAATTTTTCCCACCACAAAATGACTTTAATTTGCCTCTTTGCATTGGACTTTAAACCCCTTTTCTCTATTTAACCTTAAATCCTACACTAATTGTATTATAAGTTATATATATATGTGCGTAATATACTGTAATGTTTATCAAAAATTGCTGCAAATACCTGTATAGTGAAGCTGTCGTCTCCATCCTACTTAAACACATTCAAATGTACTGTCGGTGTTGTTTTTGGTTTTGGTCTGGAGAGCTTCGTGAATCACGTGACCGCGTGGCGGCGACGCCGGCGAGATCAAAGCTTGTCGCAGCTCAATGGTTCTGGCGCTAACAGAAGCGCTACATTTTACGATTTACGCCACATTAAGTGGGCCAAAACGGTATTTAGTATTAAAATTTACAACATTTGAAAGCTGAAACTTTGTTTATAATCGCAAGCAGGGTTGCCAAATTGGCGTGAGATTTACATGGGCAGAGTGAGAGCGTGAGACAGAGCCTGAAAGCGTGTCTCAACAGTTGCAACCCTGCATTATATTTGTAACAAAATTATCAATCTATCTTCTATCTGTCTTATGTAATTTAATTCTATCTAATTTTATTATATTTTGTATACATAATTTATCGAATGATTCATATAGAACACGTACAGAGAGATCGCAAGGAACTATGATTTGAAGATCTGAACAGATTTACGTCACTGGAGTTACTTTCACAACAACCGGGTACCATTTTCTGAAAGTCCTCGCTGACCACGCTGACTTGAGATCAGCTGTTTTGGCTTTCTTTATATAGCGTCGGCCATGACTAACTGATCCTAGATCAGCGCTGGTGAAACCCAGGCGGCTCCTAACGCATCGCGCATGCGCGGACATTGTTTCGATTTTGACTGGAGTAGCAGCTGACTGGCGTGGCCGCCGTCAACAACAGTTAACACACAAGTGCGCCAGTCAGCGCTACTGTACCCCATAATCAATTTAGGGCAGCAAGATTTAGTTGTTTTGATTTTCTGGTGCTCTTTGGTCCTCGTTTTACCGTGCCTAGTGTTATGGAAAGCTGACATTTGGGGGCTCGTAAGACTGCAGGCTAACAGTTCACATCGAGTTGTTTACGTGTAGCTAGTTAGCCAGTTAGCAAATCTGACATCCGACCTGATAGCTCGTTTAAGGATGAAATGGACAGCTTTGATGTTTCCTGTGAATTAATCCGTTCGTTTGACAGGTCCCACAATTTTCCACATCAGATGTGGTCGGTTCAAGCAAGTTAGAAACACAAACTGACGCAAGGTAAGTCACTACCGGCTGACACTTTGGATTAGCTCGCCTGCTAGCTGTGTTTTACCACATCGAAGTAAATATTGTGTCATAAATTAAAGGTCTCACTTATAAACCATCATCTAGGCCATCTATAGTAAAGAAGACTCTTTATAAGGCTTGCATCTTGATCAAACACGAGTAGCTGTCATAGCGTTAAAAGCTGCCATTACTGATGTGGTGTATTACTGATTTGTACAGATGGAGAAACCTCCTTTCAGACAGAATCAGGTCTGTGGGTCATGGATTATGAAGGAGAGGCTGGGAACAGGTGGTTTTGGACATGTCTACCTGTATCAGAATCAGGTATTGCTCTCCCTTTGATGTTACTGTTAACTACAGTTGATGTGGAAATGTGTTGTATTCTTTGCTTAATTATCATGCCTGGAAAGACAAAAGAAAATATTAATTTTCCTCAATACTATTATTTCTTGCAGGAAACCTCAGAAAAAATTGCTGTGAAGCTCTGTCGCCTTGAACTTAATGCAAAAAACAAAGACAGATGGAGTCGAGAGATCCAGATTATGAAAAAGTGTGTAAATCTGTGGCAATCAAATGTTTGACTTATTTCTTATTTTAATGTAGTTCACAATATACGCTGCACTCCAAAAGTGGGGTTTTCGGCAATACTGGCATGAATCCTTTTTAATTTGTGATAATTTTGCACTGATAAGGGACAACACAAACTATTATTTTATTACATAAACAGTTTATACATAGAAAAAACTTCAACAAAATATCCACCATTAGCAGCTATTACAGCTCTGCGTAATCTGGGCCTAAATTCATTGTATTCTAAACTTAACTGGCAATCAATTATTGAAGCTATTAAGGTGTGCTGACCCAAAAATCTTTTTAAAAACCTGGGCCAAGTTTAAACCAGAAACCAGGCATCACTGCTGGCAAAGGGGCATGTCGGACTTTGACATGTATATATTGCCATTATTATGTAATCAAAATGAAAATTATTATTGCTGGTGTTCAATGATAATGTCAAGTTACTTTAATGTATTTGCATCAAGAAGTGATAAGGATTTATGCTGATATCGTCCAAAACCACACTTTGCCAGGGGTGTTTCCGAACTTTTGGAGGGCAGTGTGTTATTAAAATATAGGGTTCATGTTGGCGTCAGTAGCCTTGTAGGTAGCGTGCTGACATATAGCGCTGTTGCACTGTGGGTTACCCGAGTTTGAATCCCGGCTTGAGACCTTTCCCACTCCCTTCTCTCTCTCTCCCACTTCGCTTCCTGTCCAACTACACTGTCCTATCTATATATATATATGTAGGGTTAATGTATGTATACACACATACACCCATACTTAATTAACTTTATTTTTTTTCCTTCCAACTTTTTCAGGCTTAAACACCTTAATGTGGTGACAGCAAAGGATGTGCCTGAGGAGATGATGCACATTGCCTTGAACGATTTACCACTTTTAGCCATGGAATACTGTTCCAAGGGAGACCTTCGAAAGGTGCCTTTTCTTTGCATCATGTCTCATGTGCCCTCTGTTGACATTTTTACTAACTTTTTTCTGTTCTTTGTATTGCGTCTCGTAGCTGCTTAGCAAACCAGAAAATTGTTGTGGGTTAAAAGAGAGTGAGGTGTTGGCTCTACTCAATGATGTTGGTAATGTGTCTTTTCAAAACTGTTATAATTGTTTCTTATCACTAAGGGTGGTAAAAGAAACCGCTTTTAACAGTTTGATGTTCATCAGGTTCTGGAATCCAGTACCTCCATGAGAATAAGATCATTCACAGAGATCTTAAACCAGAAAATATTGTGCTACAGGATATCAATGGAAAGGTATTTTCTATTCAGTAATTAGATCTTTTTGTTATATAGACACTTTTTTCCAACCAGACTTTTTTTTTATGTTTAAGCAGCTCGTCCACAAGATTATCGACCTTGGCTACGCCAAAGACCTGGACCAGGGGAGCCTATGTACTTCATTTGTAGGGACTTTACAATATCTGGTATGTCTTTGCATTCATCAGCGATAAGAGAAAATAATTATCACAAGAAGTTTGGGGTCAGTAAGAAGTTTTTAGTTGTTGTTGTTGAAAGAAATAAGTACTTTGCTTAAGTAATGATGCATTAAAATCAATAGTCCATACAAAGATAAAAATGCTGTAATCATTTACTCACCCTCTACTTATTCTAAACAAGTATGAGTTTCTTTGTTCTGTTGAATGTTGGTAATGTTAGTTGACGGTAGCCATTGGTTTCCATAATTTTTTTTTCTCAGTACTATGGAAGTCAGTGGCTAAATGATGAGAGAATTGTCATTTTTGGGCGAAATATCCCTTTAAATTTAACAAAAGTAATGGTGTATTTTAAACACATGCTGTTCTATTGAACTTTCTGTTCATCAAAGAATCCTGAAAAAAATACAAAAATATTGACAATGACAATGGTTTTCAACATTGATAATGATAAGAAATGTTTCTAAAGCACCATATCAGCATATTAGAATGATTTTTGAAGGGTCATGTGACATCTTGATTGTTTCAGGCTCCCGAGCTGTTTGAAGGCAAGTCGTACACAGTTACCGTGGACTATTGGAGCTTTGGCACCATGATCTTTGAGTGCTGCTGTGGGTTCCGGCCTTTTCTTCACAATCTCCAGCCTGTGCAGTGGTATGTGTTCTGGTAACCCATATACAGTTTAAGTCAAAAGTTTAAAATCTGCAAAATGTTAATTATTTTACCAAAATAAGAGGGATCATACAAAATGCATGTTATTTTGTATTTAGTTCTGAACCGAATAAGGTATTTCACATAAAAGATATTTACATATAGTCCACAAGAGACAATAATAGTTGAATTTATAAAAATGACCCTGTTCAAAAGTTTACATACACTTGATCCTTAATACTGTGTTTTTACCTGAATAATCCACAGCTGTTTTTTTTCTTTAGTGATAGTTGTTCATGAGTACCTTGTTTGTCCTGAACAGCTAAACTGCCCACTGTTCTTTAGAAAAATCCTTCAGGTCCCACAGCATTTTTGTGTATTTGAACCCTTTCCAACTGTATGGTTTTGAGATCCATTTTCTTTTCACACTGAGGACAACTGAGGCACTCATATGCAACTATTACAGCAGGTTCAAACGCTCACTGAAAAACAATGCATTAAGACCCGGGGGGTGAAAACTTTGAATTTGAAGATCAGGGTATATTTAACTTATTTTGTCCCTTGGGGAACATGTAGGTTCCTTATGTAGCTTCTGAAGGGCGGTACTAATGAAAAAAAAATGATATTTAGGCAAAAGTTCTGTTCAAAAGTTTTCACCCGTGGCTGTTAATGCCTCTTTTTAAGAGCCAAGGCTATGAAAAACCAAAGAATTTTTGGGAACAAACAAGGGACTCATAAACAACTATCACTAAACAAAACAACTAAACACACACACTCACAGTTGTGGATCATTCAGGTAATAACACAGTTTTAAGAATCAAGCGTCATATGTAAAGTTTTAAACAGGGTCATTTTTATAAATTCAACTATTATTTTCTCTTGTGGACTATATGTAAATGTCTCTTATGTGAAATATCTTATTCAGATCAGTACTAAATAAAAAATAACATGCGTTTTGTACGATCCCTCTCATTTTGGTAAAATAATGAACCTTTTGCAGATTATGCAAGCTGTATGTAAACTTTTAACTTCAACTGTATTAATTATGCCACAATGTTTGTATCATGGAATACATTCAAATTGTGAAATAACAACATACTTGCTTTTTCTAGGACAAGCAAAGTGAGAAACAAAGGCCCGAAGGACATAATGGCTGTAGAAGACATGAATGGCGAGGTCCGCTTTTCCACCCACCTTCCGTACCCCAACAATCTGAGCAGGTAGCCTTACTACAGACCAGCAGACCTCTCAGTTTTTGCCACATAATTTTTGTTACTTTTTTGAGGGGGGGTGTCTGTGAGTTGATTAGTTGTTTTTGGTACTGCAGTACACTACGGGAACCCTTGGAGGGCCTGCTACAGCTGATGCTTAAGTGGGACCCAGTACAGAGGGGAGGAGGATTGAATCCAGACACAAAACAGCCCCAATGCTTTTCTCTTCTAGATCAAATACTGAACATGAAGGTTTGACATCGACATATCATTTCATTGGAATGTTACATCTTAGGAAATAAAAAAATAGGCAGAAGAATGAGCTGAAACATGAATTGTTTTGTAGGTTGTGCACATCTTGAACATGACTACGACCCAGGTTCACTCATTTCTACTTAGCCCAGATGAAGGGCTTCACTCTCTGCAACAAAGGATTGAGACCGAAACCAGAATTGAACTTTTGAATCAAGAGCTTCTGCAGGAAACAGGAGTCATGTTAGATCCCAGGAAACCTGCCGCACAGTGTGTGTTAGATGGAGTAGTAAGTATTTTGGGCCTCTTCAGTGTGTTCTCATTCTCCACATTTTGGTAAATCATTTTTTAATGACTACTTTGTATTTTAATCATCAGAGAGGATGGGACAGCTACATTGTTTATCTGTTTGACAAGAGTTTGACCAAGTACTCAGGACCTCTAACGGCTAGAAAACTTCCTGAGAGTGTGAATTTTATCGGTAAGAATTGATCGATTTATGTGCCAATTCTATGGATAGTTTGTTCATTTAAATATGCTTAGAAGAGGTTTAAATTGTAAACTATTTACGTTTCTCTGTTTCAGTGCGGGAAACCAAAACTCAGCTCCCTCTGAGTGCCCTCAAAAAGGTTTGGGGTGAGGCAGTAAGCTACATTTGTGGCCTCAGAGAAGACTACAGCCGCCTCTTCCAGGGCCAACGTGCAGCCATGTACGTGCATTACATTACCATGCTTATTAAAGTATATATCTTGTGTTTTGGGACTTTTCCTGCTCAAATTTCAATGTTTATTTCAATTTGTGTGTCTGTAGGTTGAGCCTTCTCCGCTACAACACCAACCTTACGAGATATAAGAACATGATGTTCTCCTTTTCGCAGCAGCTCAAAGCAAAGCTTGACTTTTTTAAGAGCAGCATACAATACGACTTGGAGAAGTACAGTGATCAGATGCAGTACGGCATATGTACGTTTTAATGTGCTTAAATTCCTGGAATAGTCAGATATTCATTATTGCATTAGTGATGATTATCTAAAATGACTTTTTTCTTTTTAAAGCCTCTGAAAAGATGCTGAAGGCTTGGCAGGACAATGAAGAGAAGGCTGCTGCATTTGTACAGGTGCTGTGGATAAATAATATACATTCGTTTTGAAACTGCTCTTCTAAATATTCTTCATAGAGATGTAGAACACTATCATTCAAATGTTTGGCGTTAAAGATTTTCTTTGTATATTTTTAAAGAACTCACAAAGTCTGCTTTTTTTTTAAATAACAGTGTAGTAAAAACAGTAATATATTTTTAAAAATATTATTACAATAAAATAAATGTTTTTTATATTTGATCTAATTTAAAATGTAATTTACTCCTTCAAAATTTTCAGCAATGTTCAAGATCACATGATGAATATGCCAATTTTTGTGCTCAAAAACATTTTTATGAATGTTGTTAACAGTTGTTTAATATATAATTTTTTGAGAAAACTAGATTCTTTAATAAACTTATTTGAAATAGAATTCTTTTGTAACATTATAAAAGGTCTTGATTGTCACTTTTAATAACCGTAGCACATCCTTGCGGATTAAAAGTTTTAATTTCATTTAAAATAAGTCTTACAGACCCTTAACTTTTGATCAGTAGTGGTATGTGGGATGGCATTGTTTTAACAACAACTTACAGGTTATGTTTGCTTTTTAAGGTGGCAGAGATCGGCCATCTGGATGAAGAAATAATGGCTTTGCATTCAGAAATTGTTGAACTTCAGAGAAGTCCTTATGCTCGTCGACAAGGAGATGTCATGGAGCAACTGTAAGTTCATTTTTTTTATCAATACTGTGTGAATTTTCTGATCATAGATGCCTCTACCATCTTAAGCCTTTTGTATTGAAATCATGTTTTATCACAGGCAAGAAAGAGCAATTGAACTCTACAGACAATTGAAGGCAAAATGCAAAAGTAAGTACAATCCCATCTTGCATGCTCATAAGTGAATAAAATTTGCCATAGTCCTATTCCAAATAATGTATAAGCAAAATGCCCTTACATATTCATACTGTTAAATAAATTATGGAAGACAATATATAGTGTTTTTCATTTCCCCTAGTGCCAGACCCCCAGCATGGCTACAGTGACAGCTCTGAGATGGTAAAAGTCATTGTACAGACTGTCCAGAATCAGGACCGGGTGCTGAGAGATCTATATGCACACCTGAGGTAAAAAGCTTTTGAAACCATCCAATTCAGAATAAGGGGATTGTAATGGTTTAAGTTTTACTCTTCAACCTGTTAATAAATGAATGGAACCAGTGCATTTTATGGATGGAATCTAGCATTGCTGTTTTATTTGTCTTATTTGCAGTAAAATCCTTCTGAGCAAGCAGAAGATCATCGACCTCTTCCCTAAAATCGAGCGGACTCTGGAGAGCATTAAGGAGGCAGACAGCACTGTAATGCAGATGCAGATCAAAAGACAGAGAGAGTTCTGGCATTTACTGAAGATTGCCTGTGTGAGTCACATGCTTCTAATGTCACGAGGCCAGATATGCTCATAACATGCACATAATCATGGACTTTCCATCATTACGGTTTAGTGAGTATTAGGGGTGTGTGATATGACCTAAGTCTTGTTTCAAGGAATGAGTAAATTTTTGCTGTAAGTAAAATGAAAAAATGATACTTAACGCTGCTGTTCAAAAGGTCAGTCATTTTTTTTTTTGTTTATTCAGCAAGGATGTGTTAGTTTGGTCAAAAGTTGACATTAAGGACTTTTACATTTGTTACAAAAGATTTGTTTCAAGATAAATGTTGTTTTGTTTTTGAAAGAAGTCTCTTTTGCTCACCAAGCCTGCATTTATTTGATCCAAAATACAGCAAAAGCAGTAATATTATGAAATATTTTTACTATTTAAAATAACTGCTTTCTATAAGAATATTTTTTTAAAATGTAATTTATTCCTGTGATCAAAGCTGAATTTTCAGTATCATTACTCCAGTATTCAGTGTCACATGATCCTTCAGAAATCATTCTAATATGCTGATTTGGTGCTTAAAAAACATTTTATTATTCTACTCAATATTTGAAACAGTTGAGTACTTTTTTTTTAGGATTCTTTGATGAAAGATCTAAAGATCAGCATTTATATGAAATAAAAAGCTTTTGTAATATTATACACTATACTATTCAAAAGCTTGGAGTCTGTGTAATTTTATTTTGGGGGGGAAATTATAGAAATTGATACTTTTAATTAGCAAGGATGCTTTAAATTGATCAACAGTGATGATAAAAACATGTATAATGTTACAAAAGATTAATGTTTCAGATAAATGCAGTTTCTCTGAACTTCCTTTTCATGAAGAAACCAGAAAAAATTCTACTCAGTTGTTTTCAACATAATAATAAATGAATGATTTCTGAAGGATCATGTGACTGGAGTAATAATGCTAAAAATTTGCTAAAAAAAATTGAAATCACAGAAATCAAGTACATTTTAAAATATATTCAATAGAAAACAGTGATTTTAAATAGTAAAAATATTTCAACATTTTTCTGTTTTTGCTGTATTTTATATCAAATAAATGCAGGCTTGGTGAGCAAAAGAGATTTCTTTAAAAAACTTTAAAAGTCTAACTGAATAAAAACTTTTGACTGGTAGTGTATATCATGGTTTCCACAAAAATATTGTGCAGCACAATTTTTTAATTTTTAACATTAATAATAAGCAGAAATGTTTCTTGAGCCACAAATCATCATATTAGAATAATTTCTTTGTGACACTGAAAACTGGAGTAATGAGTAATTCACAATATTACTTTTTTATTGTATTTTTTGATCATAAATGCAGCCTTGGTAAACATAAGAGAAAAATAATACATTAGTACAAAAATTACGGCATTACTGCAAAAACGGATGGAAATTAAGTAACAAGTTAAAGGGATAGTTCACAAATGAAAATGTGATGTCCTTACTACCTTTCTGTGCCTTGACCGTGGTAGTACCCTTGCTGTCTATGCAGGATTTCATCCAAAATATCTTAATTTGTGTTCCGAAGGTTGATGATGAACGAAGGTTTTACAGGTTTGGAACGACAAGAGAGTGAATAATTAATGACAGAATTTTCATCAAGCCTCTGCATGCGAGGCTTTGTTTAAAAAACTTGGATCAGCAGTTGTAATTAAATGTGTTTGCGTATAGGCACAAAACACCACACGAAGCTCTGTGGGTCAGAGTGGAGAGATGCCCTCATCGTTGTCAACATGGAACCAGACTCAAGCCCAGTGCTCCTCTCGCCTTCCCATGTCCCTGCAAGTGCCACAAGAGGGGTAAATTTCTCTTCCGAGCCTTAATGAGCAGCCTACTCATAGTGATACTAACACCACCTCCTAGGTTTCAAACCTCTGTGTCTGAGTTGATCAGCGTATGTAATCACAAGTATTTGTTTTTCATGCTGCTGTTTGTTTTCAGAGATTCAGTCAATCATTTACTGGAGGAGAACCAGCGCTATTTGAGTCAACTTACCAGTTTACTGCAAGAAACCACTGAGGAGAAATCAGAGAGCATCATGGTAAGCGCTTTTTGTAGGTTTACTATGAAATTCATAGAATTTGCTGCAATGACGCTCACTGCTTTTGTCTTTCACACAGGCTCAAGACTGGAGCTGGACTAAGTATGAATCCCTGGTTGCTAAATCACAGCGTTTGTAGAGTCATGCTGAACTCTGTGACAGGAAGTAACAAGTCATTCTTTTACATACATTTATTCATCATCACTGGATTGGGGTTGTGTTGACATGTATGATTTGTTAATCATAAAGTAACTTGTCAGTATCTGAATTCATTTAAAATCACATTTTGCAGTCTTGTAGCAACTCTATATATTTTGATGATGCATTTTTAATTGACACCAAGAACATGCAAACAAAATTCAGGCAATGTAACTGAAGAAATGTATTTATTTGCATACTTCATAGTTCTCTGTATGGGCTGATTGTAATTTCTGTACTATTTTAGGTGGTCGAGTTTTTTTTTTTTTAATTAAATAAGGTAGTTCAGCATCTGCACTTTAAAGGCTCACTGTGAATGTTTGGAAAGGTGTGAGGTCCGGCAATGAAATCGGTTGAACAAATGCACTTCAACTTCACTTTTTGAAATATTAAGAGTTCCGTGAGGCCCCAGGTAAAGGTTTACAACAGATGGATTGAAAGGCAGAAAAATGTTGAGAATGATAAAAGCTAACTCTATGAAAATGTGTTTGGTTGGACATATTCTAGCACAGTCTTGTTTTTATTTTGGATTTATTGATGGCAGCAGACATCTGCATATCAGGTATTAGTAGCTAAGAATGAATGTGATCAGTGGGCAAATTATAATCAATGAATTTCTTCAATACAGTCATATTAGTCCCCTTTTAAGTCACATTTTCAACCATGTTTTTGTCCAGAGATGATCAGCGTCACACAGGAGACTTCCATCACAAACTGTTGTATAAGATTCTGCATATTATTATATTTTGTTGGATATTTCAGACATGAGTTAAACGCATCTTATGGAAAAAAAACACTTAGGTTTTAACATGTTTACTGTATACACACAAATAAAGTAAATAAAGTGATATCCATTATGTTATCTGTGTGGTGTGAAAAGACTTTCTTCTAACCACAGTAATTAGATGGAACGGTAACACTACAATATGGTTCATTAGTTAACTACATTAGTTAGCATGAACTAAGAATGAACAATACTTCTACAGCATTTATTAATTTTAGTTTATGCTAATTTACAAATGCAGTAGCAAAATCAAATGTGGTGTTTGGTAACATTAGTTAATGCACTGTGAACTAACATGAACAAACAATGAACAACTGTATTTTTATTAACTAACATTAACAACCCAGATAGCACACATACGGCTGCAAGATGTTTGTTAAAGATCACTTGATCTGGAAAGCATCTGCTGTGTAAAAACATCTGACAGACGCCTTACATACAGTATCCTGATAGCACACATACATCACGGAGACGTCTATTTGACATCTGTATTTACGTCTATAGTGTTTGCTAATCTGTAAAATGTCAGTTTTACATACATTCTAAATCATAAACATCTTAAAGACATCTAATAGACATCTAATAGGCATCTATTTGATATCTGATAGGAAACGTCCTATAGACGTATTGCAGATGAGCAAATACAGATGTCAAATAGACGTCTCTGTGATGTATGTGTGCTATCAAGGTACTGATAGACAAACTGTAACATTTTACAAAAGTTTTATCTTTAAAGTTGGTGAAGAGTTCCATCGGTAACGCTTTACAATTAGGTGTCATTTGTTAACATTAGTTAATGTATTAACCAACATGAACGTATGATGAAGAATACATTTATTACACTAGCACACGTATGTCTGCAAGATGTCTGTTAAAGATCACTTAGTCTGGAAAGCATCTGCTGTGTACAAACATTTGACAGACATCTGGAAGATGTCAGTTTTACATACATTCTAAATCTTAAACATCTTAAAGACATCTAATAGACATCTAATTGACATCTGATAGGAAACGTCCAATAGACGTATTGCAGTTGAGCAAACACTAAAAAAATGTCTTGCAGATGTAAATTTATGTTAGTTAATACATGTTACTAATGCATTGTCTATTAAGATATTTCCTCACAAGATCTCACACAGCACAGAATATGTAACATCGTTTTAATATCCTGAGGCAAATGTCAGTAACATCATTTTAATATCCTGAGGCAAGTGTCAGCGCAAGACTCAAAATATTGAGTGCGGTATTATGATTAGACCAACCTCAGTATACCAATACATGTAAAAAGCCATTCGTCATGCAAACTGATGTTAAAAATGACAGGTCACTAAACAAATGTATACCAGTTGACGATTTTAAACGCTTTTAGTAACTCTGTAAAAGGGAGATTCTCACAATTTGTGATTACAAAATAAAAGCTAAAATGCTTTGCGCACCTTTAGTCGAGAAGAAAAATAAAGTGTAAAGGTTTTTAATTCGTGCTTTTAATTACATTTCAAGTATAGTTGTTGTACGTTTTTCGAGGACTTTTATTTTGAAATAAAGAAGTGCTTGCAGTTTAATCACTGGATCACTAGACATTCCACCTTCTCTCCAATAAATAGTCCGACTTCCCATTTACCACAGAAATTGTGTGGCTAGTCATACAGTTAGTAAGTATCAGATTAAGTGCACCTTTCAGTTATTATATTTTTTCTTTATTCTTTAGATTTTTTATTTCTTTAGGTGGATGCAGTGAAATATTAAATTATTGCATTTATGCAAGACAGTGGTTATCTAACTTCCTACTTAACTACTGTTAACAAATGTTAATCTGTTGCGTCTTAGTTAATCAAATACAACAGTTGTATTCAAATTGAAGCTGGCTTGACTTCTAAATTTAATTCAACCTTTGCAGGTCTACCTTCCACCACCACTCCTCCACTGCTACTTAAAATAATGGCACCATCTCAGAAAACTCTTGGAAGAGGCAAGAAATCATTACGAGACACCAGAAAATGCAGTTTAGCGCAGGATTTATTGTAGATTTCATGACTAAGCAGGACTGTGCTGTGATAACAATCTGCTATTTATATAACAGCTACTAGATTATCTTAAATGTACTATGACCTCTTTAAACATGTCCAGATGTGTCTTTGTTGTGTTCTACAGCACGGGGAGTTTCAGTTATTTCATTGTACACAGCTGTTCATTTGTACACGAAAACTTGACAAGTGACATAACAGTTATGACCCCAGGTGTGCTTAGTGCCTACGACAGCATGACACTGCACTTCTATGTAATCATTAATGTATATTACCCATGATTAGGGTGACCGCCTGTCCCGCTTTGCGTTGTACCGCACAGCATTTTCACCCCTTGTCCCGCACGTCGCATATTGAGAAAATGTACCGCATTTTCATCTGTCTGTTGATTTTTAACGTTCATATTAAGAAAACATTCGTGTGTTCTTTTGTCTTTTTAAGAAAGCTTTTTATTTATTCTTTTTGCGGCATAGTTTCTGCGCAAAGGATTTGCGGACCTCATCGAGTGATCTAGAACCACCGATGGAAATAGTCGAACGCACAAGGAAAAACACGATATTCTCCGCATTCAAAAAAAAATTGATGCAGCTTTCAGATGCGACGTTTTTCTTATTTCAGTAGTTCATTTGAGGCGGTTTCTATGGCGTTATTTTTATGACAAATATCTAGAGCACATTATTGTAATGCGGGGCGCATCAAAATGCGCAAGCACAAATGTCTTCTCTCGCAGGTGGATTCTCTTTACTCTCAAAAAAGACGCGTTTTCTCTCGCTTGCATGTGCGCGCTCAGAAACACAGATCAGCGCATATGACAACGGATGTAACCAGCATTTACATGGCATAACAGTAGAAAACGTATCAGTCCCGCACAGTCACCCTACCCGTGATATTTAATGACTGTGCGGATCCCATACATGTGCTGCGTCATGCGCTCCTGTCACAGATTGCATTGCTTAAAGGAGTCATTCCAGTTATCCTGTATATTTTAAACAAGTGAAACTTTCAAAACATCCCTATGTTGTGATTTGAGGAAGTGTTTAGCAGACAACCATAAGAGTTCGCTTACAATAGACAGTTTACTTTAATGTTCATATAACCATGTTTTTTAAAGAAGCCTCTTATGCTCACCACACCTGCATTTTTATTTGATCCAAATTACAGCAAAAACATTTTTAAATAGTTTTACTATTTAAAATAATTGTTTTCTGTTTGAATATACTTTTATTATTTTTATTATTCCTGTGATTTCAAAGCTGAAATTTTAGCATCATTACTTCAGTCACATGATCCTTCAGAAATCATTCTATTATTCTGATTTACTGCTCAAAAGCATTTTTATTTTTATTATGTTGAAAACAGCTGAGTAGGTTTTTTTTTCAGGTTTCTTTGATGAATAGAAAGTCCAGAAGAACAGCATTTATTTGAAATAGAAATCTTTTGCAACATTATAAATGTCTTTATTATCACATTATCAATTTAAAGCATCCTTGTAAACAAAAGTATTCATTTGTATAATTTCTTTTCCAAAAAAAATTATACTGACTCCAAGTTTTTGAATGTACTCAACCTTTTTAAATATTGATGATAATAACAATAAAAATGTTTCTTGAACAGAAAATTAGCACATTAGAATGATTTCTGAAGGATCGTGTGACACTGAAGACTGGAGTAATGATGCTGAAAATGTAGCTTTGATCACAGGAATAAATTACATTTTAAAATATATTC
>JAHKKF010493539.1:0-22326 GCA_019740295.1 Labeo calbasu | reverse complement strand
ACATTTGTGGAAAAATAACATTTCCACTCAGCTCTAGTTAATGTTGAAAATAAAACATGAGTGTTTTCTATTTTTCTTGTAGAAATCACCTCTGTTGTGTAGGATGGAAACTCTTTTTTGCTGAACTTTATGCCTAGTGTTTGGCTTGGCAGGGCAGTGAGGACACTCAGCAGATCATCTTTGCCAAATCTTTGTTGGGAAACTTCATCTAGAGCAACACTAAATCATCAGTCTGTCCAGTGTTCGAGAACTCTTATATTTTTGCGGGGCTTTGCGTCTAGCCCCAGTGGCATCTTTTTCTGTGTGCCACAAATTCGCCACTTTAGTCTCAGCTCCAGCTTCTATTTCCACGTTTCTTGGCCTGATTGGGGAAGTGAGCGACCAGTCATGGCAGAGCAGAGATACTGCGTGGAATACGCCAAACGTGGCACGGCTGGCTGCAAGAAATGCAAAGACAAGATCATGAAGGGGCTGGTCCGGATTGGCAAGATAGTCCCAAACCCATTCAGTGAATCTGCGGGGGAAATGAAGGAGTGGTACCACGTGAAATGCATATTTGAGAAGCTTGAGAGAGCACGCGCCACCACGAAGAAAATTGAAGATATTACAGAACTGGAGGGATGGGAGGAAATTCAGGATGAGGATAAAGAACTAATTAATAAACATGTGTCAGGTATTCAGCCACTATTACCCCTTGCTTTACTCGTTGTTTAGTTTGCATCAGTTGTACTTGTAGACTTGACATATGCTGAGCAGTCTCTCTTCTGTTCTCTAACAGAACTGGCAGCCAAAGCCAATGCAACCCCAAAGAAGAAAGTGCAAGCAAAGTTAAACAACAGTGGGACGCTGTCAACACCACTAGCTGATCCAACAGTCAATGCTCCTCGCAAGTTTTCGGGCTTCACAGGTACAACACAAAGTTGCACAAAATGTGTTTGTTTGTTAATTGTATTATTTTTGTTTGTTGCTTTTTGTTTTTTTTTAATATATGGTTCAAGAATTTGGGGTCAGAGATTATTTATATATTTATATATATATATATATATATATATATATATATATATATATATAAATTTATTTTTTTAATGTTTTTGTCTTTTATGCTCACGAAAACTATTTTATATTTTAATATGTTTTAAATAGTGCTTTCAAATTGATTAAGTAAGGGATAATGTACATCAAGCCGGTTGTTGTCGCAGATTAATACGTGTGTGTGCTTATATTTAAGAAATATATGTAATATATATATTTATATTTAATATAAATCATATATAAATATTAAAAAATGATTAATCAGTTTGACAACACTAATTTTAAAATTTAATTTATTTATTTGAAGGCAAAGCTGAATTTCCAGCAGTCAATTTTCAGATCCTTCAGAAATCATTTTAATATGTTGATTTGCTGCTCAAGAAACATTTCTTTTTATTATTGATATTTAAAACATAATATTTAAAGTGGATCCTTTTCTTTGTAACAAAGTCTGTACTGTCACTGTTGATCCATTTAATGCATCTTTATTGAATACGAGTATTATTATTATTATTATTATTATTTTTTTTTTTTAAATCTTAATTGTCTATAAACGATCATAAAACTCTTTGCAGAGACTTACAGTTTCCAAAATTAGCTTTTTGCCTCACAAATGAATCGAAATTTTTAGGGCTGCCCTTGACTAAAGATTTTCTGGTTGACTAGTATTAGTACTAGTAGTAGTTATTCATTTTAAGCATTAGTCGACTAATCGAATTTATTAATAAACCATTAAACATAATAATGAGAGCCTTTAATTGCTTACATAGCCTAATAAGCCCTCAAGTGCATGCGTAATTGCCACAGCACACCAGCAGAAGTAACAATTATGAATGTGTCACGGAAAAGCATTAGAGGTTGCATTAACATTTTACTAATTTATTGATAAATTAGTGCTTTCTTTGTTTTCGGCAACACTGACTGGTCATCTCCGCAGTATAAGGATGCACCTGTATGCATGTTTCATACAAATTACATAATCTGAGAATATTTGTTTTCCATTTGAATTTGTTTATTTGAAAGTAGACATTTTGCTCTCTTTAGATATATTTTTCATGTCTGTAAGGCAAGTATACGCAGAGTTTCGGTATTTTTTTTTTTTTTTTTACAGTTCACAGAGACCAAGACGGCAGAAAGCACACCCTGTTTGCTTTTATTATTTTACAAAAGTGCACTGTTTTGTTGTTATTGTAAGTGCACAAAAATAAATGTAGAATCTTTACAGATTCGAAAGATGTATTACTCTTTTCTGTATGACCAAGAATGACGGAGTATTTTAAGAGCGAGTGAAAGCACCGGCGCCTTAATCTGTTATGCAGTATATGCGCTATTATTCAGCGTCCGCACAGTGCACAGTTTTCTTCATTAACATTAAATTGCTACTACATACATACAGTATTTCAGATCATAAGCCATATTTGAGGTTGATGAAAGATGGGTGAAAGATTGGATGTCCTGCCCGATGTACTATTTTACCACATAGACCAGCCGTTGACTATCTGTCCGTCAAGGACTGCGTGACTTTGCTAATTCCTGTGGATTTTTATTTATTTATTTTTTCCTGTGACTAATACAATTTTGGTTGAACAAGCCTCTTCTCGTCGACTATTAGGGGGCAGCCCTAGGAATTTTATTATATTTTATTATTTTCAATATTACTGAAAGGGAATTGTATTATTATATTACAGTATTTTGTGATGTATATTTTTAAATATATTTTTGTATCCTTATATGTAGGTTCTTATTTTTTTTATTATTATTATTATTTTATTTATTTATTTATTTTTATGCATTTATTTTTAGGAATAAAAATAGTGTCACTGCTGTATATAGACCGTGTGCCTTGGTTTAAATTTCTGCGGACGAGGATCAGATTATTATTCTTACTATTTCATTTTATGAAGTGTATTGCCAATTGGCAAGCAATTCTCTTGACCCACCAAAGCTAATTTTGGGCAAAACTTAATTTTGAACGGCTATGATATAGATGTATAATCTATCATGTAATACTGTCATGGTCTTCCAACTTAAATAGATGGTTTACCCAAAAAGAAAAATTCTGTCATTAATTACTCACCCTCATGTCGTTCCAAACCCGTAAGACCTTCATTCATCTATTTTTGATGAAATCCAGAGCTTTTTTTGACCCTGCATAGACGGCTACATAACTACCATGTTTAAGGCCCAGAAAGGTAGTAAGGGCATTGATAAAATAGTCCATGTGACCTCAGTGGTTCAACCTTAATTTTATGAAGCTACGAGAATACTTTGCGCAATAAGAACAAAAATAATGACTTGGTTGAACAATTTCTTTTTTTCCGTGTCAGTCTCAATGACAAAATTTTCAGTTTTGGGTGAACAATCTCTTTAGTACAAGACTAACACTCTTGTGTCCACAGCTACCAAGGCTGGTTCCTCTTCCTCCAGTCCTGGACCTTCTCCAGCCAAACCCACTCAGGGTAGCGCTTTATCAGCTCAGCTATGTGACCCCAACCATAAAGACTCTCTACTGCGGGAGTTCCGCAAACTTTGTGCCTTAGTTGCAGAGAAGTCCGGCTACAATGCTAAGACAGAGATCATCAGAGACTTCTTAACAAAAGGCTCTGGTGGAGGTAAGCATGGAAAATATGGACTAACATTAACACAAATATCTTAAAAAATGATTTTCTTTTTCATCTTTTTTTTCTCTGTTTTTCTCCCTCCCACATCTTCGCAGACAAATTCCGAGGAGATTTGTACCTGACGGTGAAGCTTCTCCTCCCGGGAGTGGTTAAGAATGTGTACAACCTCAATGACAAACAAATTGTCAAGCTTTTCAGCCGCATATTGAATTGCAGTCAAGATGAGATGGTGCGAGACTTGGAACAGGTTTGTCGCATTGTTTAACATATTTCTTATACAAAAAGAAGCCTTTTAAGAAACACTTGACCTTTTTCTTTACTGATCTTTATCGTTTTCACACAGGGAGATGTTTCAGAGACAGTTCGGATGTTTTTTGAGGACAGCAAGTCTTTCCCTCCAGCAGCCAAGAGTCTTCTGACTATCCAGGAGGTGGATGCTTCATTGAGCCGTCTGGCCCAACTCACAAAGGAGGACGATCAGCAGACAGAGCTGCAGGACATTGCTAAAAAGTCAGATATAAATCATTTTTACACTTTTATTATATAAAATTCTTATTACAGATGTTTTCCAATTGTTTGAATTTTGAGAAGACTGACATAAAATGTGTTTCTTGATTCCCAGATGTACCGGAAATGATCTGAAGTGTTACATTCGTTTGGTCAAACATGATCTGAAGATCAACTCTGGGGCTAAGCATGTGTAAGTGTCGCTGACAAATTCTACTTAAAGGAGAAGTTCAGTTCCAGAACAAAATTTTACAGAAAATTTACTCACCCCCCTTGCCACCCAAGATGTTCATGTCTTTCTTTCTTCAGTCGTAAAGAAATTGTTTCTTGAGGAAAACATTTTAGGAATGTTCTCCATATAGTGGACTTCTATGGTGCCCATGAGTTTGAACTTTCAAACTGCAGTTTACATGCATAAAATAACAGATCGTTTCGCTAGATAAGATCCTTATTCCTCAGCTGGGATCGTTTAGAGTCCTTTGAAGCTGCATTTTGGAAGTTTCAAACTCACGGGCACCATAGAAGTCCACTAAATGGAGAACTTTCCTGAAGTGTTTTCCTCAAGAAACATAATTTCTTTACAGCTGATGAAAGAAAGACATCTTGGATGATAAGGGGGTGAGTAAATGATCTAAATTACCTAAATTTTTGTTCTTTAGGTGAACTTCTCCTTTAAAGGCATTGTGTTTATTCTGTGTTATTCAGTGTGAATTTTCTCTTATCAGTTTGGATGCTGTGGACCCCAACGCTTATGATGCCTTCAAAGCCTCCCGAAACCTTGGTGATGTAATTGACCGAGTGCTACGGAACCAGCAGGATGCTTCTAATGGGACAGGGCCCAGAAAGATCCTCAGCGTTGAGGCGTCTCTGATGACCCCCGTACAGCCAATGCTGGTCTGGATCTCTAGTGCTCTTAAATGGATAGTTCACCTAAAAATCAAAGTTGTGTCATTAACTACTCACCCTTGTGCCGTTCATCTTTGGAACACAAATTAAGATATTTTTAATGAAATCCAACTCTGTATAGACATCAACGCAACTACCTTTTTACCTGTTACATTTTTAATGATGTCCTTACTAACTTTCTGGGCTTGAACATGGTAGTTGCGTTGCCGTCTATGCAGGGTCCAAAAGCTCTTGGATTTTATCAAAAATATCTTAATTTCTGTTCCAAAGATCAACGAAGGTCTTTCAGGTTTGGAACGACATGAAGGTGAGTAATTAATGACAGAATTTTCATTTTTGGGTGAACTAAACCGAAGTTATTTTTTAAAAAAAGAAACAATAAAAGATTGTCCATAGTTTTTAAAGTTTTCTAAAATTGTATCAATTGCTTGTTTGACTCTTTTATTCTTGTAGGCAGAAGCATGCAAGTCCATTGAGTATGCCATGAAGAAGTGTCCTAATGGGATGTATTCTGAGATTAAGTATGATGGTGAGCGTGTGCAGGTCCATAAGAACGGCAGTCACTTCAGTTACTTCAGTCGAAGTCTCAAACCAGTACTCCCACACAAGGTCAGGACCTCCAGTCTGTTAGCTTTTCAAATCGAATGCCATGGGACATGTTTATATACATGTTCAAAACCATTCAAATCTATTTTGAAGAGTCTGATTTTTCTCCCACAGGTCGCCCATTTTAAAGATTTCATACCGCAGGCTTTTCCTGGTGGCCAAAGCATGATCCTTGATGCCGAAGTTCTTCTTATTGATACAAAGACTAGCAAACCACTGCCTTTTGGGACTCTTGGAGTGCACAAGGTAAACAAGAAAGCAATGTGTTTTTGATTTAGGATTAAATGTACTTAAAATGGCATTATTTAGTCATTCTCATGTAATTTCATACTTTCATTCAACTGTGAATGGATGCTGAAACAAAAAAAAAAGCACAATGAAATTAATTCATGTAGACTAATGCACTATTCTACTATTCAAATGTTTGGATATGTGAGTTTTTTTAATTGTTTCTGATAAAAGTCTCAAAGTCTCACCCATCTTTCTCTTGATTAAAAAATATTGTTAAATATTATTGCAGTTTAAAACAACCGTTTTCAAATGTATTAAAATGCAATTTTGTTTTCCTGTAGCAAAGCAGAATTTTCATTGTCTTTACTCCAGTCTTCAGTGTCACGTGATCCTTCAGAAATTATTCTAATATAATGATTTGCTGCTAAAGAAACCTGATAAAATGCTGCTTAACATCTTATTCATATTTTTACATAAAAACAATTATAATTTATTATCAATATTTATTTTTATATTAGTACATTTGTTCAGGATTTGTTTTTAGTGAATAGAAAAACAATGTTTAAAAAAAAAATCTTTTATAACATTATAAACGCCTACTGTTATTTTTGATCGATTTAATGTGTGCTTGCTGAAAAAAGTATTAATTTCTTTTTGCTTGTGTGTTTTTTTTTTTTTAGAAAGCAGCTTTCCAGGACGCTCAAGTGGGTCTGTTTGTGTTTGACTGCATTTATTTTAATGGTGTCAGTCTCATGGACAAGTGAGTTTTCATTTATCTGAAAGTTATTGCAGGTTTTAGAGAATAATGAAACATTTATATTTTATATTAAAGTTTGGTTGATATTTTCAATGTAAGACTTGAAAGATATTGATGTGGTGATGTTTTCCAGGCCTCTCTGTGAGAGAAGAAAGTTTCTCCATGACAATATGGTGGAAGTTCCTAACCGGATTCTGTTTTCAGAAATGAAGCACGTCACGGTCAGTTTTGCAGTGTTACGTTTTTCTTTCTTTACCCATCTGTATGCATATATGTTTTCAGTGTTCAAGAATGTTTACACATGTGTAGGCAAGTCAAGTTAATTAAAGGATGATGTTATGGTAAGACTTAAGGGTGGATGATTTTATAAAGCTAATCACATTGTGTCCCAACAGAGAGCTGCTGACCTGGCAGAAATGATCACACGGGTCATCAGAGAGGGACTGGAGGGCTTGGTTCTAAAGGATATCAAGGTATAGCCTGACTATGATCTGAGTGTAATAGTAGCACAATACTAGGTTTGTATGCCATCAATGTAACACTGTGTTCTAATCTATCTTCCATCATACTGCAAATAAAATCTGGCCTGCACTATTGGTTACATTCCCAGAGTCGCTACTGTTACATAAAACTATAATTTGGTGGCACTCTCAATAGTATATTGCTAAGCGACATTGAATTGCAGAGGAATTTGACCTAATTTTAGTGCCAGCCATTAATGTT
Organism: Labeo calbasu; assembly: GCA_019740295.1. Classification (NCBI taxonomy): domain Eukaryota; kingdom Metazoa; phylum Chordata; class Actinopteri; order Cypriniformes; family Cyprinidae; genus Labeo; species Labeo calbasu. The sequence goes on along the minus strand of JAHKKF010493539.1, from coordinate 14,943 downwards.
TTTCTAAATGGTTATTGCTTTGTTGAGTACCATCCAGTTACCTTCTAGGAATAAGTGTTGCATTTGTAACATTTTGTGTGACAAATATCTCAATTCTAAGCATTATTTAAAATATCAAATGGACAGCGAATATGGGCAGAAGTACGCGTTTTTTTTGGCATGTTCACACCACAGGAACTGGGAATGATTTTATTTATAGGAACACATTTTGGGAGGACTAAATTAACTTTACTTTTAGACAGGGTTCATACAAGGTGCTTGAAATGTTCAAATTTGACTTTTTGACTTTATTAATTTTTGATGCCTTTTTTATTAGATAGCACAGTAGAGAGCAGACAGGAAAGTAGATCGTGACTTAGGAGAGTATAATGCAAATCGTTTGATTTAGATCGGAATGGGTTCGTGAATCATTTCGTGAATGTAATGATTTAAATCAAATAATTCTCGATTACGCGATATTCTTGATATTTGAGATCCCGATCTAAATAAAATGATCTGCAATACACAAAGTTCAGATCGAAGTGAAATGATTTGCGATCCACGCTCCGAATCCTGATCTGAAATGATGGTTCGCAAATCAATATTCAGATCGGGAGCGTGGATTGTGAATAACTTGATTCAGATCGGGACTTCTGTGCAGTTTCGCAAATCATTTGATTCAGTTTGGGAGTGGTTCCACAAATATGTAGAAAACATCAAACAATTAAAGGAGAAGTCAACTTCCAAAACAAAGATTCATATATTATGTACTCACCTCATCGTGATCCAAGATGTTCATGTCTTTCTTTCTTCAGTCATAAAGAAATTGTTTTTTGAGGAAAACATTTCAGAATTTTTCTCCATTTAATGGATTGATATGGTGCCCCGATTTTGAACTTCCAAAATGCAGTTTAAATGCGGCTTCAAACCATCCCAATGCAGTTGTAAACAGTCCCAGCCGAGGAAGAAGGGTCTTATCTAGCGAAACCACCGGTTATTTTCATAAACAAAATACAGTTTAAATGCTTTTTAATCTCAAACGCTCGTCTTGCCTTGCTCTCGTTAAACTCTGTGTATTCTGGCTCAGGACAGTTAGGGTATGTCGAAAAACTCCAACCGTATTTTCTCCCTCAACTTCATTTCAAAATCGTCCCACATCACTGCAGTAGTACCGACACAGTCTTTGCAAAGTAAACATTGCAAAGAAGATCAAACACCCTTAACAAGAAAGGTAAAACAGCGATATAGGGCGATTTTGAAGTTGAGGGAGAACATGAGATGGGAGTTTTTCGACATACCCTAACTGTCATGAACCGGAACAAAAACATTTTAGGCAGAATGAGACAAGACAAGCGTTTGACATTAAAAAGTATATAAATTGTATTATTTTTATGAAAACCAATCGTTTCGCTAGATAAGACCCTTCTTCCTCAGCTGGGATCGTTTACAACCGCATTTGGGATTGTTTGAAGCCACATTTAAACTGCCTTTTGGAAGTTCAAAATCGGGGGACCATATCAGTCCATTATATGGAGAGAAATTTTGAAATGTTTTCCTCAAAAAATATAAGTAATATAAAGTAATACTTTGCATTTGCTTTATTTTTGCTATTTTGCTTTATTAATATATTTTTATTTATCAGTTTATCTTTTTTAAAAAATTTAAAAGAGAATACATTGTTTTGACGAGTGAGATCTCTGAAGTCAGACTTAAGTCTGATTAAAAAACTAGTAGTAGTGCTTGAAAAGTCATTTCATATTACAGTGTCTGTACGAACCCTGTTTAGAGTAAGGACTAACACAACACAGTAGGAACTAGTTTTGATGTAAGTGTACTAGTGTTGTCAAAAGTACTAATGTCGGTATCGGTTCGTATTGAACTTTTAAAAATGTGATGATACCAGCATTTCCTGCTAGTATTTTGAGCACTGTTGAGTGGATTCCTTAACACTTCTGATTGACCACTGTGTTCACGTGCTCAACAGATATGTCTTTGATTGGCTCATTGCTTCTTGATCTTCTCCAAACACTAAACAAGTGCTTAATACCTAATAAGTGCTTGGTGAACAGCGTGAAAGATGTGTATTTACAAGTTTTTGAAACGATCATCACTGTAGCCAATCACAGACACATCTGAGCGTGTGAATGAAATGGCCAGTCAGAGCTGTTTAAGAATACGCTCAACGGTGCTAAAATTAAAATTTCGGACAGACTTGTACCATCGGAAGTGAAAGTGAAAAGGTACAATCCATTTATGTATGTTGGGTCACTTCATGGCTTTATTTCAGGGTCATTATGAACCAGGCAAGCGTCACTGGTTGAAGGTGAAGAAGGACTATCTGAACGAAGGAGCAATGGCAGACACTGCTGACCTCGTGGTGCTTGGTGCTTTCTATGGCAAAGGCTCAAATGGTCAGTATCAGGAGTCCAATCCAAATGGGTTTTGAACAATATCTGAACTTCTGGTGTAACAGTTTGAACTATTATGTTTTTCTGTGTGCCAGGTGGAATTATGTCCAGTTTCCTTATGGGATGCTACGACCCAGAATCCAAGAAGTGGTGCACTGTGACCAAGTGTTCAGGAGGCTATGACGACGCCACCTTAGCAAGACTGCAAAAGGAGTTGGACGTCATCAAAATCGGCAAGGTAAATCTCACGATTTAATTAGTAGTGCCAGATTTATGAAAGATGCATGTGATAAGTTTCCTATATATCTCGCTATCGCAGGATCCAAGCAAGATCCCAGGATGGTTGAAGATCGTCAAGAACTATTACCCAGATTTCATTATCCGAGATCCAGAAGTAAGACTCTTCCTAATACGACCGAAGGGATGCTTAATGTTTATGTGCTTGTAATGTGAAATGAGCTTGATAAGGCTCTGTTAAAAGCCTGCTTACAGTTGAGCATGTGATAGAAAAATGGCAATGAAAGAACTTTATTGCCTTGTTATCTCTTTAACTCAGATGAATGTGTTTAATAGTCCGTACAACACTCAAATGTTTAAGATGCTTGTACTGAATGGAAACCGTAGTAGTTTGTGTTGTGTATTGGACTAAAAGGAATAATACATCCCATTTCTGAATGCTTACAGAAAGCACCAGTTTGGGAAATAACAGGAGCAGAGTTTTCCAAATCAGAAATGCACACCGCAGATGGCATATCCATCCGCTTCCCACGATGCACTCGAATGCGTGACGACAAGGACTGGAAGACTGCCACTAACCTTCAGCAGCTCAAGGTACCCTTAATTTGAAAATGATATTTGCATATATTTTGCATGCAGAAGCAACCAGGGACTTGTAGGATATGCCATCAAGCATCTCAAAGATAATGCTACATGTGTCATTTCAAACTAGTCTTTTCTTGGCATGTTCAAAAAGATAAATCAACATAAGTTGACATGAAATAAAAATTCACCTATTCACCATCTGTTTTGTAAATGCCTGTTCGGTTTCATTTTTTTATTATTTTTTTCACCACAGAATGTTTCATCAAAATGTCACAACTCGATTTTCCGGTAAAACATGTTTTTTCTATGATGTATGGGAGACTTCTCCATTCATTTAGTCTGCTTAAACCCCACCCGCCAACAATCAATCAAGCTCACATTCCTTTTTTTTAGTGTAAAGCCCACGTCACAAAATTCAGTCAACAGCTGATGGGTAGAACCAAGTCCCTGTTCAACATTTAGAATTATTTTTATTTAAAAAATGTGACACTCTCGGATGCGACTTGCTATATGAAAGAATAGCTGTTGCTATTTCCGTGTAATCGCAACTTTCAATAAATGATCTTTCTTATAAATATTTTGTTTTTGCAGGAGCTGTATCGTATTTCAAAGGAGAACTGTGATTTTGAGGTAACAGCTGGTCCGTCCAAAACTAGCCAAAATGACAAGAGCTCCTCAGGAGGTGAGAGCGGAGGAAGCTCTCCGTCTGTGTCTCATGGAGCTTCTACGGCTAACAAGACCAGTGAGTGTTCACCATGAACAGATCCTGTTTGGTCTATGGTTGTCAAGTGTGAAATTTGCATCGTAAAAGTACCATTAAAAAAGTTCTTACATTCTGTAATTGTTTCAACTGTTCAGAAAACGGTCATACTCCCAAAGCAAAGGCAGTGAAAACAGAATCACCTTCTCAAGCAGTTAAGAGGAAACTACCCGCAGAGAAACAAGATGCCAAGAAGGTTTGTTATCTGGCGAACCCATATATACTACACTATTCAAAAGTTTAAAATCATTAGGGCTACGTTCACACTGTGAGCCATAGTGCTCAATTCCAATTTTTGTTAAGATCTGATTTTTTTTTTTGTGTGTGTATGTGTGTATAGCTGTTAGCATTGTTGTTTTAAATGTGGCCAGTATTAGATTTTCAGTGTGAACAGATCATGGTTCTGAACTGACCCATATGCGCAAGAGAACAATACGAACAGGGTTGCCAGGTTTTCATAACAAAATCAGCCGAATTGCTTCGCAGAACTAGTCCAATCTAGTTTCTAGTTTCCCCATGTTCTGGGCAGTAAATATAGCATTAGTGGGGTCGCTTCAACCCATGGAGTTGAAAAACAACCCGTGGCAACTAGTGATGTAACGGTATGAAAATTTCTTATAACGATTATAGTGACCAAAATTATAACGGTATTATAAAATGTGCTGGAAATGTTCAAAAAGTACTGACACACAAATCATTTCACCAAGTTTTATATTTAAAAACAAATAAAATGACTTTTTTGTTTGCATAAACACTAAAACAATAACATTACCAATGATGTCCGGACTTTAAGTGACATGACTGACAACAGTTTGTCTGATATATGTTCAAATAAAGCTTTGAGAAGGTTTCATAAAATAGTAAAACTCACATTTCAGCCTTTAAATAAAAAAAGAGTTAAGTCAAAATTAATTAAAAAGCTCCCAAAGTATAGTGCAATGACCATATCCCATATCAAAACTCAGAATATTTCATTTCCATACCTAAAATGTATATTTTATAGTCGCCCTTGTGCACATTGATTATAAACACAGCTAAACCATTACAAGTAGCCATTACAAAACTTAATATCTTGCACAGTTTTATCACAGGTAGAATTAAAAATGTTTCAATAAGCATTTCAGTTAAATGTAATCTATGCAATATTTTAAACATTTCACCCAAATGAGAAAAATCAACGCTTTGCAAAAATCAGCTAAATTCCATGCACCAAAAAAGTGGATTTGGCAACACTGCATCCAACACAAGCTGCAGGAATCAGATTTAACTGATCATGGGTCAAGACAAGAGTAAGGCGAGATAACTGACATATCATGCTGGAGGATTTTCTGCTCAACAGATAATGTGCTCATATCTGATCTTGTAAGATGTGCTCCTTTTATACAAATTGTGTGATTGCGTGTGAAAGTGAAAAGCTGCTCATTCAAAAGAGATTTAAATACTCTGCATAGCGACTTCCTGACACACGAAAATTATATTCAATATTAGAATGATTGAGTGCACAGGCGGTAATGGTCCGGAATTCAGCGGGAGCAGATTAAGAAAACAGTCCCGCGTAGGAATTTAATACAAAAACGCATACAATGAATGGCGACTGTAGAAAGCAAAAGCCGAATCCTGGACATTCTGGGATATTTAGAAATCCCAGCTGGACACATTTTTTGGTCCAAAAAGAGGACATGTCTGGGGGGACGTGTGGTCACCCTTTTAAAACATCCTAGCTTTCCTCCGTGCTTTCACACAAAATTACTCTGCGTGCTGTGCGAACATGAGACTGTCATTTAAACTTTGCTTTATGCTGGATAGTATTTATTCCTGCGAGTTGTTGAAATTGTGGTAACTGAATACTGTTTAAATGATAATTAACATATTAAACGGTAATACTAACAGTGGGGAATTTTATCATGATTTACCGTCAAACCGGTTATCGTTCCATCCCTAGCGGCAACAGTGAAAAAGTAGCCCAAATCCACGGGAAAACGGTGGACTTGGCAACACTTGTGCAGCGTGCTGTCATACCCGAAAGAAGTAAACCCGGAGGACATCATTATGCGTTTATTTATCGTGTGATCTGCCACAGAAGCCAGCGAAATTATGTGCAGGCAATATGAAAAATAAAGACATGGATGTGGCGAGAGCAGAGTTTTGAAACTTTAATGATACGAGCCTTCATGTTTGGCTTGTATATACAGTTGTCACTGTGTACTTCTATTGACTACCTTTGGCAGCTGTCTTGATAACTTTGGGTATGTAAAATTTTTGAAGTGACTCCCATGAGCGCAGAATCGTGATGAATGATGATCTAGAGTGACGTAAAAGTGGAATAAATTCCGATTTGACCGTTCACACTGCGGTCAAATCATTGCAAAACATCTGATCTGTATCAAATTTAGTACCACATATGGAAGTGGCATAAATCGTAATAGACAAGATCAGATTCCATGTGGTTTGTGCTGTTCACACTGTCATGTGAAAAACAGATCTGAGTCACATGTGAGCAAAAAAATGATTGGATTTGGGCTTAAGATTTTCTTAAGATCAACAAGGCTGCATTAATATAATCAAATATGCTGTAAAACAGTAATACTGTGAGAGATTATTACAATTTAAATTTACTATTTGACTATTTTTTAAAATGTAATTTATTCCCGTGATGGCAAAGCTGATTTTCAGCATCATCACTACGGTCTTCAGTGTCACATGATCCTTTAGAAGTCATTTTAATAATCTGATTTGCTGCTTAAGAAACATTTCTTCTTATCAGTATTGAAAACAGTTGTGCTGCTTACTTATTGACCTGAGCTTAACTTACTGACGCCGAACTTTAATACGGCAGCGAGTTTTCTTTGAACACAGGTTTAGTCTGTCATGCCATGTCATGGTTCATTTATCTGTTTTTAGATCAACTCTCTCCTCAAACCCTGTGATCTTGCTCTATTTCAGATAAAAACAGAACCTGTTCACAGCAATGGACAAAGCAAATTAAAGACAGTTCAAACAACTGACCCAAAGAATGAAAAGGTTTGTTTTTTTACCTTGTTTGTTTCCTCGTTTGTACTTAAAGAGATCACCCAAAAATAATAGTAATTCTGTAAGTCTGTCGTCATTAAAGGAGAACTCAACTTTCAGAACAACAATTTACGAAAACTGACTCAACCCCTTATCATCCAAGATGTCCATGTCTTTGTGTCTTCAGTCGTGAAGAAATTATGGTTTTTGAGGAAAGCATTTCAGGAGTTTTCTCCATATAATGGACTACATTGGTGCCCCGATTTTGAAATTCCAAAATGTAGTTTAAATGCAACTTCAAAGAGCTCTAAATGATCCCAGCCGAGGAAGAAGTGTCTTATCTAGTGAAAAGATTGGTCAATTTTTTTCCGAAAATAAAAATGTGTTTACTCTAAGCACAAAAGCTTGTGAAGCACAGGCTCCGTGATGCGCGTCCACGACACTACATATTATAGAATCACGTTGAAAGGTCACGCAGAACGTAGGTGGAACCACAGGCCCAGTGTTTACAAAGCAAACGCGCAAAGACTAAGGAAGTGCAAGTAAGTCAAACACTGTTTACGAACAAAGAGGTACAACGATGTCGGAAGATTCTGAAGTTGTAGGAGAAAATGAGATGGAATTTTTTTTCAAACTCTACCTTTTTGAGCCGGAGTACACAGACGATGAACTTAGACAAGATTCGTAGCATCGTGGACGCGCACCCCAGAGCCAGTGCTACACAAGCTTTTGTGCTTATTAGTATACAAATTTTTATTTTCAGAAAAAAAATGACTGATTGTTTCGCTAGATAAGACCCTTCCTCCTCGGCTGGAATCATTTAGAGCTCTTTGAATCCGCATTTAAACTACATTTTGGAAGTTCAAAATCGGGGCACCAATGAAGTCCATTATATGGAGAAAAATCCTGAAATGCTTTCCTGAAAAAACGTAATTTCACGACTGAACACAGAAAGACATGAACATCTTGGATGACAACGGAGTAAATTATTTGTAAATTGCTGTTCTGGAAGTGGACTTCTCCTTTAGCATTTGTTTAATAACTTTTTGTCTATACAATGAAGGTCTGTAGGGTCCAAGCAACACTGGACCCCACTGACTTTCATTGTATTTAAAAAAAAAAAATTGAAAGTAACTTCATTAGTTTTCTGCATAGAAAGTAAAACAGATTTGGAATTAAATGAAGGTGAGTAAATGATTTTTTGGTTAACTCTCCCTTTTAAAGAATTAGTTCCCTTCCAGGATAAAAATTTGCTGATAATTTACTCACCCCCATGTCATCCAAGATGTTCATGTCTTTCTTTTCAGTTGAAAAGAAAATTAAGGTTTTTGAGAGAAACATTCCAGGATTTTTCTCTTTTTAGTGGATTTCAAGTGGATTCAGTGGGTTGAAGGACAGGTTGAATTGGATTCAGTGCAGTTTCAAAGGCTCTACACGATCCCACCTGAGGAATAAGTGATTAATCTAGCAAAACATTTTCTAAAAAAAAAAAAAAAAAATGTATGTACTTTTTAACCACAAATGCTCGACTTGACACATTATGTAATCACTTTGGAAAGGTCACGCATGACGTAGGCAGAAGTACCGACCCAGTGTTTACAAAGCAAACGTGCAAAAGTAAAACAGGCTTTTTGAAGTTGGAGGAGAAAATGAGATGGAGTTTATCGCCCTACCCTACCTTTTTGGACCAGAGTACACAGACGAAGAACAAACCACGGGTGACCTTTCTAACATGATTCCGTCATGTGTGAAGTCATAAACGCACATTGCTAGTGCGAGATGAGCATTTGTGGTTACAAAGTGTATCAATTTGGGGTTTTTTTGGAAAACAATTGATCGTTTTGCTAGATAATACCCTTATTTCTTGGCTGGGATTGTGTTTAGCCCTTTAAAGCTGCACTGAAACAGCAATTTGGACCTTCATCCCGTTCTTGCCCATTGAACTCCACTATATGGAGAATAATCCTGGAATGTTTTGGTGTCTTTTTAAGGTAAATTATCTGGAACTTTTTTTTTATTCTGGAAAAGAACTAATCTCTTAAAGCTGAAGGGTGTAATTTTGCTGTAAGGATACTTCATCACCACTAAAGCCTATGTCGTCTTCCCGCAGACACTACTGGACATTTTCACAGGCGTGAAGCTCTACCTCCCAGAGGCAGTGCAGGACTTTGAGAAGCTACGGCGCTACTTCCTAGCGTATGATGGAGATCTGGTACCCGATTATGACTCGGCTTCAGCCACACACACATTGGGAGAGCCAGAGGACAACAGTTCGGCTCAGAGGGTCACCTCCAACTGGATCTGGGAATGCATCCGAAAGAGGAGGGTGGTTCCTCCCTGCTGAATGAGGTAGAGAGATTGCTGGAAGGACACTACCAAAAAGCTCAGGCATTTTGTCCTATAATGACATTGTTTGTTACTATTTCATCAGACCTGCAACTACAGCAATAACACTGTCATTCATGGCAGACGCAGCTGAATGAACATTTTCTAAAAGGTGTCTCAATTCATGATTTTGTTCGCTTTACCACATTGTGGTATTTGACACATTGTACTAGAAAACTGTCAGTATGATAGGTTTTTAGGTTGGTTTTGATATTATTTCTCACTATGGATTTGTGTATTTATCATTTTTAAACCATTTTCGGTGTCTTTGCCACTCACTTCATGAGCTTATTCTTCAAGGAGGTCAATAATGATTTTGTTGACTTCATGATACAGTGTCATTTATCTGTTTTGAAAGAGATGTTTGTATGGAGTATGCTCTTGGGCGCAGGACGAGTGATTAACAATACAATAGTAACAGCCACAAGGCATAATTGTGGAATGAATAATTGTGTAGAGTAAATTGGGTGAGAGCCCTCTAGCTTAGTAATGGTAGTTGTGTGTAATTTCAACTGTTCCAATCATTCTAATTAAAACAAGCCTTTTATGCACAAAGATATTGATTTGTGCCTGAATTGAGTCAGTCTAGCACACAGTGGGGAACAGTAGTTCTGTTCTCTGTATAACACAACATTCATTTTCAGCATTGGGTTTTTCCCCCCTTGTCTAATCAGAAAAGGTGCACTCAGTATAACAATTTCTGGAGTTATACTGACACACAGAGGAGAGATGCAGAATAATGCAAACATGCAGTGTGTTTTTCTATTTGAAATGTTCAGTGGTGTGCATTTTTACTTTTTGAACTCAAGAAAACATCTTTTTTTTTTTTTTAAGATACTCATTGCTCATGAAAAATTATGAAATTTAAAAAAAGCAGTAACATTATGCAAAAGTTAAGGAAAAAAGGTCTTTTTGACTTCATTAAACAAGAAATATACAAAACATTCATTCAAAGATAAGAAAATCTTATCACTTGTCAAAGACCACAACATAAACAGTTTGTACAAATAATATACATATTTACACTGACTCTAAATATACGTCCTATACAGTCTGGTTGAAATCAACAAAAGGACAGCCATTTGTCAAGGTTTACTTCCTTCCTCTAGTTTCCTCTTGCCTGAAATGGATGTTCTCCTCTCTTCAGACCAGTGACAAAGATCAAACTCCTCTACCAGATGACAAGCCTGAAGATGATTACAAAAACCAGTAAATGGAAGTTGTGTACCCACTAAGTCACTTGAAAATCAAAATCATTTTGCCTAAAATCACCTGTCGTGATGATTTGGTCAGAGTTGCAGTTCGTATGGACGAAGTCTCTGCTTCCTTCACTCTCTGCAGGAGCACACGTGTGCGCGGCGCATGGCTCCATGACTGTCCTAGTCCAGCCTTCAAATGCCCATTTCCATCTGTTGTCACATGGTTCGTCACCTGCAAGATTTCGCAGTAACGGTATTTATAACAATGGACATTTTAATATTAGGTCATACACTAAATAGAACAAAAGTGCAACAGATTTTTTTATTTATATCCAAGTAAAATAGATTATTGAAAAAATAATGTAGAGCAGTGACTTGGTTCTATCAATCATTTCGTTTTGAACCCGTAAGACCTTTGTTCATCTTCGGAAAACAAATTAAGATATTTTGGATGAAATCCGACAGCTTTCTGACCCTGCAAACAAAACACGAAATGGAAGAAATTGTTGACCAACGTCGTTATTTTTGTTTTCTTTGCGCTAGGGCTGTTAGTTAGTTGACTATTAGTCACACGTTTATCAGTAAACCATATAAATCATAATAATGAGCCTTTAATTGCCTACATAGCACGCGCTCAAGTGCATAAACAAATGCTTGCCACGCTGCACCCGCAGATATAATTACTATAAATGTGTCGGGGAAAAACAGCAAATAGGCTGCATTAACGTTTTAATAACAGGGTTCCTACGGGGTATGGAAAAGTGTGGAATTTGATTCAGGTTTTTACCAGGTTTGGAAAAGTGTGGAAAAAAAGAAAGCAGAGTTTGGAAAAATATTTGTGTTTCCATACTTTTGCCTTGATTTATTTTATTTTTAATAATATAAAATTAAGAGTTTAATGATTAATTAAATTGTAAGTGAGGTTTTATGGCAGCTGTTTAGTGATTGTCAGATATGACTAAATGAATTCACGGTGCACTTTTTCATGTTGCAAAATGCAGGTTATAAGCATTTTGGATTTCTTCTTACTACATTCTTAGCACCGTATTACATAGCCTCAAGGAACTAAAAAATAAAAAAATATATATAGACTTTTATGTGCGTACAAGAAACCATTAAACTTAGCATTTAGAACAATGCACACTAAGTCACCTATTTTGGCATCATGGAATTCTGAAATTGAAAATGTGTAGGAACCCTGTAATAATTTATTTATAAACTAGTGTTTTCTTTGTTTTTGTTTTAAGAGGTGAAGTCGGCGACACTGGCTTGCCATCTCCGCAGTAGTGGTGCACCTGTGTGCATGTTTCAAACAGATTATGTAATTTAAGAATATAAATTCTATTTGAATTGGTTCATTTAAAAGTAGACACATCAGTCTCTATAAATATATTTTTCATGTTTGTAAGGCAAATATACACAGAGTTTCGCACTCAAGTTCACAGAAAACTTTTGCTGTAAATATTTTACAAAAGCACAACGTTTCGTTGTTATTCTGAGTGCACACAAATAAACGTAGAGTCTTTACAGATTTAAAAGACGTATTACTTTTATCTGTATGACCAAAAAGATGGAGTATTTTAAGAGCAAGTGACATGCAGGGAGCCGCTACTATTCAGTTTCCACACTCTGCACATTTTTCTAGGTTAAAGGAGTCCACTTCTAGAACAACAATTTACAGAATTTTTTTTATTTATTTTTTTTGAGAAAATAATTTCAGGATTTTTCTCCATATAATGGACTGCTATGGTGCCCAGAGTTTGAACTTCCAAAATGCAGTTTAAATGTGGCTTCAAAAGATCCCAAATGCAGTTGTAAACGATCCCAGCCAAGGAAGAATGGTCTTATCTAGCGAAGCAATCGGTTATTTTCATAAAAATAATACAATTTATATACTTTTTAATGTCAAAAAAAGTATGAAAATGCTCGTCTTGTCTTGCTTTCCCTGAACTCTGTGTATTTTGGCTCAAGACAGTTAGGGTATGTCGAAAAACTCCGATCATATTTTCTCCCTCAACTTCCCTTATATCGCTGTTTTACCTTTTTTATTAAGGGTGTTTTTTCTTTTTTGCATGTTCACTTTGCAAAGACTGGGTCAGAACTTCTGCAGCGATGTAGGATGAGTTTGAAATGATTTTTGAAGTTGAGGGACAAAATACGATCGACAGAGTTTTTCGACATACCCTAACTGTCTTGAGCCAGAATACACAGAGTTCAGGGAGAGCAAGACGAGCGTTTGAGATATAAAAGTATTTAAATTGTATTTTTTTAAAATGAAAATAACCGATCGTTTCGCTAGATAAGACCCTTTTTCCTCGGTTGGGATTGTTTACAAGCGCATTTGGGATTGTTTGAAGCCGCATTTAAACTGCATTTTGGAAGTTCAAACTCAGGGCACCATAGCAGTCCATTAAATGGAGAAAAATAATTTCTGTACGACTGAAGAAAGAAAGACAGGAACATCTTGGATGACAAGGGGGTGAGTATGTTTTCTGTAAATTGTTGTTCTGTAAGTGGACTTCTCCTTTAACATTAGATTGAGCAGACATGTAAAGTTGCTATTACAAACATAATTTAGATGAAAAGCCATATTTGAGGTCAACGAATGACAGGTGAGCGTATGGATGCCCTGCCCGATGTACTACATTACCACACAGACCGTTAATGAACTCTGGAATTTTTGTTTTTTTTATTCATTTATTTTTTTCCCTGCTTCTAATGCAGCTAATAAAATTTTGTTCGACCAAGCCTCTTCTCGGCAACCCTTACTATTCTCATAGCTTATAACATTTCGGTTGAAACACTGATGTCACACGCACTATTTTAATGATGTCCTTACTACCTTTCTGGGCCTTGAACGTGTCACTTGCATTGCTGTCTATGCAGGGTCAGAAAGCTCTTGGATTTCATCAGAAATATCTTAATTTGTGTTCTAAAGATGAACAAAGGTCTTACAGGTTTGGAACGACATGCGGGTGAGTAGTTAATGACGGAATTGTTATTTTGTTATAAAATTGTATACCAGGACAGCAATGTTGAAGTCTTTGGCGATCATCTTCAGCTCCCCAGAAACTTGCATCAACAAGGACATACCTGATGCAAAGCAGCAGCAATGTGACATCTAATGCTTAAGATGCTAATTTGACCAGAACATTATGATAGAGTATTATGCAATACTGTAAACAAATACCCTCATTCTGTTTTCCTCCGAGCAAGGATGAGAGCACAGCAGAGACTGAATCCACAATCAATGCTTTGACTGAACCACCTCCAACAGACACCTAGGGCACATTCAAGAATCTGCTACAAACAACCACTTACATCAACAGACTTTTACACAGAATAATACTTACCTTCTGAAAGCCATTCGATCTCAGATGCTGAAGACAAGCGAGCAAAGAGAAGACATCAAATACTCTGAACACCTTGATTTTTTGAAGTGCTTCCATCTATGTATCGAAAAAGATAAACAACTTCTGTAGCACAGCATGATGCAATGTTTTTTTCTTAATACAGTTTAAAGGCCTCAACATTGACACAAATGCTGTTCATTTGGAATAGTTGAACAAACAACAAAACAAAAGCAAGGAACTTTAATTACCTGCTCCTCCATATTAGGGGTCTTGGTTTGTAGCATCTGAAGCAGCCTGTTTGCACACATGCCACCCTTTGTGTCAATATATAAAACGGTCTTCTTCAGCTGGTGGGATATATTAACTGCAACACTAAAACAAACCTACAAAGTGAATGAAAGACACAGAGCATTACTGAACACTCACCTATTTTACAACCCAACCCTAATAGGTAATAAAAGCAGGCTGGATTTTGACATCATAGAGCAAGACTAAGAAACTGAGAAGAGCTTGCAGAACAAAAGATCACCTGTGTTTTTCCACTCCCTGGACTTCCTGTCAGCTCAGTTATTTCCCCTGTGTACAGCCCAGAATCCAACAGCTTATCCAAACTAAAGACAAACGGCACAGTTTTGCCCAGAACCTTAATACACTATACATACACTGCTGTTTTAGCGTTTTTAAAGAAGTCTTTTCTGCTCAGCAAGGCTGCGTTTATTTGATTAAAAATACAGAAAAAAAAACAATAATATTGTGAAATATTATTGCAATTTAAAATAGAGGTTTTCTATTTTAATATACTTTAAAATAGAATTTATTCCTGTGATGCAAAGCTACATATTCAGCATCAATACTCTAGTCTTTAGTGTCACATGATCTTTCAAAAATTATTCTAATATGCTTATATGTTGGAAACATTTGTGCTGCTTAATATATATATATATATATATATATATATATATATATACAGGGGTTGGACAATGAAACTGAAACACCTGGTTTTAGACCACAATTAGTATGGTGTTGGG
>JAHKKF010493537.1:0-17730 GCA_019740295.1 Labeo calbasu | reverse complement strand
GAAAACAATGTGTAAACTCAGAGTGAGGGTTTAAACTTTTATTCTGAAATCGCAATGAACAGTTGATCAATAAGACAATGATGTATTCTCCTGTTTGCATAGGTTTATAAATTATTTACCTTACAAATCTGATAAAATAGCGTACGTTGCATTTCCAGATGAATGTTATAATAAACCCAAACTCACAACAACATGCAGAGATGGAGTTTGAGATGCTCAACACATGTAAATGATAACAGATTGTGTAGCAGCATTTATCATGAACTGAGCCGCCCTGAGACGCACGGACATAACCTACACGCGTGTAAATAATTACAGCACATATATTAAACGTGCATCACAAATATTTATTTAATTGAATCATAGCATTTGTGAATTCTAAATAGCATTATGCTTTATTACGATTTTTAAATGTTTAATATGTGGAATGCGCCACTTCGGTATGTCGCCCTAAAATAGCTATGTTCTATGCAATTGTTTTGACATAGAGAAACCATATACAGTACATTTCGAGTTTCAACACTATTTGTTCTTCAGACAATCCTCTTTAAATACAGTAAGTATCTGCTGTATGCAAATTCACCTACGTTTGATTTTTGAACATTGTTCCAAAAATGTGAAAAATCTAACAATTTGCACATGGAGCTGCATTGATCTCTCTAACTCTGGTATTTAACCATATTGCATTTTGGATTAAGAACATTATAAAATTCCAACAATTTCAAAGTCTCATGAAATTTGCTTTAGGACCCAACAGTACTGTGCAAAACAGTTTGAGACTGTAACGCCCTTGAAATTGTGCAACACTCACATCAACATTCACACACCTTGAGCTTCACATGGCCAAACTAACAGGATGGCTTTAAGGAAAGACAAACAATGTTAAACTATTAATAGCAAAGACCCTACAGTGAAATGCTGTGCGCTGAGAACTGACAAACTGCTGCAAAACAGTGCAACGATCTGAGACGAACTGTTAAATGGATAGTTCACTCAAAATGAACAGTGTTTTTGTTGTCCATACAATGAAAGTTAATGGGGCCAATATGATTCTTCGACATTTATTGTATGGAGAGCTGAAACATTCTTCAAAATATCTTCTTTTGTGTTGCACAGAAGAAATAAAGTCAAACTATACATGTATTATATAGATTTAAGTAACTAAATATGCTAAATATATGTAATTAGATTAGGGCTGTCAGTTTAAGGTGTTAACTTTATCAATTAGTTATAAAAAAAAATTATACGACTAAAATACTTTAATGCAGTAAATAAGAAGTTGATATTGTCTTTAATTTTAAACGCAATATTATATTTTTGTTTGATTTTGCAGAGAACATATTACCTTTGAAGCCATAGCAGAATTGTTGCGCATCTCCAGGCAACATAGCAGCGTTTAGTTTCTAAATGTATCCACGTTTTGAATGAATCGTGTGAACGAATGATTCAAAAACCCAATTCATAAAGAGAGCCATTTACTTCATCCCTAAATAAATCAGCCATTTGAACTAATCGAATGAACGAATGACTCAAAGACATTTACCGCCACCTGCTGGCAGATTTAATTTCTTATTTAGAGTATCATTTAATAAATAAAAAAAAAATAATAATAATAATAAAAATAATAATAATAATTATAATTATAATAAAAACATTAAAGGGATAGTTCACCCCCAAAATGTTTTATTCTGTCATCATTTACTCACCCTCATGTCATTTCAAACCTTACTTTTGTGGAACATAAAAGAAGGTATTTTGAACAAAGCTGTTTTGGTTACCAATGACTTTCATCGAATTAACAAAAAATACTGCTACTCAAATTATCTTCTTTTATGTTCCATAAATGCTTGTGTAATAAATGAGTTGAATCAAATATTGAATTTCTAAATATTCTCAAATATTCTTTCTAAAGCTACAATTTGTAATGTCTACTTAATACTTTCTCATTTAACACAAAAATAGCTTTAAATAATCTTTTGTGGGTATTTTCACAGTCAAATTATTTTTGTGATTAATTAATCGAAACATCATGTAATTTATTAGATTAAAAATTCAAATCGACAGACAGCCCTAAATTAGATATAATGGCAACACTTTACAATAAGGTTTCATTTGTTAACATATAAAGTAAACTGTAGTATCTGTTAACATTAGAAAATACACTGTGAACTAACATGAGTATGTACATTTAGCTAACAACATCAGAGGTTAATACATGCTGTAAAACTATATTACTCATTATTAGTTCATGTTTGTAAAAACATCGATTAATGTTAACAAATGAGACCTTACTATTAAGGTTAAGCTTCAGGTAATTTTTAAATGCGTAAGGCTTTTATTCAATTTAACATTGCAAAAGTTCCTGTAAAAAATAATTGCTGCGATTAGTTATCACAACTTAAAATTCAGCATTAGAATGAGTAAAAATCTGTCATTTCACCTTAAAAAAAGTAAGTATTTGTGCTTGACTTAATATTACTTTTAAACTTAGTTTAATTAAGTTAGATATTTATATTTATATATATTAAATGATCAAATTTTATGTTGTTATAACTAACTGCAGGATCATTTTTACAATTGGTGTACAAATATTACTTGGTTTTCTTTCTTGTGTTAAAGGAGAAGTCCACTTCCAGAACAACAATTTACACATAATTTACTCACCCCCTTGTCATCAAAGATGTTCATATCTTTCTTTCTTCAGTCGTAAAGAAATTATGTTTTTTGAGGAAAACAGTTCAGCGTTTTTCTCCTTGTAGTGGACTTCAATGGTGCCCCGATTTGAACTTCCAAAATACAGTTAAAATGCGGCTTCAAACGATCCCAAATGGGATTGTAAACGATTCCAGCCGAGGATCCTCAACCTCAACCCAACCTTCGAAATCGTCCTATATAGCTGTTTTACCTTTTTTGTTAAGGGTATTTGATCATCTTTGCATCTTTGCAAAGACTGGGTCGGTACTTCTGCAGCGATGTAGGATGATTTTAAAATTATATTTGAAGTTGAGGGAGAAAATACAATTGGAGTTTTTCGACATACCCTAACTGTCTTGAGCCAGAATACACAGAGTTCAGGGAGAGAAAGACAAGACTAGCTTTTGAGATTAAAAACTATTTAAATTGTATTTTTTTAATGAAAATAACCGATCGTTTCGCTAGATAAGAACCTTCTTTCTCGGCTGGGATCGTTTACAACCGCATTTAAGATTGTTTGAAGCCGCATTTAAACTGCATTTTGAAAGTTCAAAATCAGGGCACCATACCAGTCCATTATATGGAGAAAAATGCAGAAATGTTTTCCTCAAAAAACAATTTCTTTACAACTAAAGAAAGAAAGACATGAACATCTTGGATGACAAGGGGGTGAGTACATTATATGTGAATCTTTGTTTTGGAAGTGGACTTCCCCTTTAATTGCATTGAAATATAATTTTTTTTTAACTGAAGTTTTTCAAACCCATCAACAGCCCTGATGCAGCAAACTGTAAAACCTTCAGCAAGAAGGCTGACCTTTTATTGTCCGTACACACAATCTCAAATAGGAGTGACAGTTTGTAAAACGACACATTTTGGATAAGGCTCTTTGTACATATTACACTGGGCCTTCGATATGGGACAAGCTGAACCGTGAACCATGAGACACTTTCATCAATGTCAACGTTCAAAGTCACACCAGCCTAGGCTTGACAAACATCTTGCATCATGATCTTAGCTACCGTCTCAACTTTGGCCTACAGGGTCAAACCAAGCTCTGACTGAAGCCAGCGGACCTCAGCGTCCCAGATTACAGGTCACCCTGTCAAGCGTTTCCTAGTTCTATCTGTAATGAGAGGATTCGGTTTGTGCAGAGGTGAAGAAACAGTATCCTCGAATATATTCCTCTCATCAGCTAGCTCAGTATGATCCTTATGGCTGAGTTATTGAGCATAATGAAATCAGACTGCGGCTACTGCCAAGCTGTGACTGTCACCACAGTATCAGTCAAGCTCTGGAAGATTTTTTAAAACCTATGACGTGGAGGAAACAACCGATTTGGTTCAAACCTTTGGTCACAGTTACACAAGTCAGATCATGTGAGAGGGCCAAAAGAAATCTGTGTGCGCGTGCTTGCACAAAGGCATCTTTGTGATTGTGCGTGTGTGTTTGTGTCAACGCTGGGACCTCAGAAAGCGAGAGAGATTGTGCTCAGATGCAGATTTCACCATTCTGAATTTTAAAAACACAACATTCAATGAGATTAATGTGGAGGCAGAAGTGTGAACAAGCTCAAAACACCTCTGATGACCCTTTGAACCAAAGACCTGAGGAGGTCTGGAGCAAAACCAAGAAAATCATCCACTTCAGAATGAGAGCAAACTTAAATGGGTAGTTTAGCCGAAAATCAAATGCTGTCACGCTTACCTGCGTCACACATTTTTCTGTGGAAAACAAAAGATGATATTTTGAAAAATGCCTTCTATTGTCCACACAATGGGGTCCAATGTTGTTTGTACTTCAAAATATCTTAATTTGTGATTTCCACAGAAGAAAGTCATACTGACTTTTTCATGGTAATTTTCCTCCCTCTTTCTCCCCTTTAGAAATAAACAGGTCTTTTATGCCTCTGTGCCTTTAAGACTTATTTTTAAACACCCTCACATGTGAAATGAAGGTGTTTGGTTTAGTATCAATATAAAACTGGTAATAAAATTTTGACTTATTGTTAGTTTGTGTTCATAGTACACATTTGATCGCAAAAGTGAAAAAGAAAAAAAAAAGTAAAAAAAAAAAAAGTCACCAATATTGCAGGGTTTATTATAAATGACTGATCCATGCACTTCATTTTTTTTAAATTCATGTCTTTAGAAATTTTAATTGAAAATGTAATTAAAAATAATATAATTAATCAAAATATAATTTTTTATTATTTATTTTATTTATTTATTCATGACATCCCTTCTAAGATTTAGAGCAATTAGCAAACACAACAAACCAAACAATTCCCATTGGACAAACATTTATATAATGTTTACATATAATTAATCAAAAATATTTAAAAAAAAAAATAAATAAATAATAATAATATTATATATATATAAAATTAAAAATGACAACCCTTCTAAAATTGCATATAAATAATATATATGAAGAGTTTATTTGCAAAAACAGATAACTCCGTTTTTTTTAATATTCAAAAATCATGTTTTTATTATGTTTAATTGTGTTAGTTAGTTAGCTGTATTTTTAAGTTATTTTTTACTTAATCAAAATAATGAGATTAACTGGAATGCACAATGAAAAAAAACATGATTTTTGAAAATTGTATCTCTTTTTCCAAATGAACTCTTCACACATATACATACACACACATATACACATATATGTGAAGAGTTCATTTGCAAAACAATCATGTTTTTTCATCCAATTAATATATATATAAAATAAAAAATACTGATATAATTTATGACATCCCTTCTAAGATTGCACGCACTTAGCAAACACAACAAACCAAACAATTCCCAATGGGCAAACTCAACTCCTACCCTACATGTTTTGTTTTGTTTTTTTTCATTGAAAATTTTTTCTCCCATTTTTTTTTCATTCATTCAATTTTTATCTGTTTCACTTGAACATACATCACAACAGGGAAAATAGATGATCACAATTTCAATTTCATGCCAGAAAACCAACATTTTAAGAAAAACAACAGACTTATCTGGAGTGATAAGCCTGTTTTAAAGGGCCACTGATCTGCTAATGACCTCTTGTAACCTGATCAACAACAACATAAATGTCATGACAAGCAGACGTCAAAACTGCAGTGACTCACCACATTTCCCAAACACACACTATTCGTGCAGATGTAGTATGGGAACAGGTTTTTTTGGAAACTTAGGTGGAATCGTTTAAAAAGGACTTGTAAGTTCCAAGAAAATGGGTTTGATGCAAATATCTTGCCGTCTTTTTTTTGTTCATAGTCTACTTTACTAACATCTGCCCGAGGTGAGCAGTTTGCCAGGTTGTCTGGTAGTCGGTCAGGATTTTCTGCTCTACCTTTCCAGGAGTGCACACTCAAGTATTCAGATCCCATAACTGCCAGATTCATTCTCACAGACACATTTGACCCAGAGCTACCCAAATCTGTTCCCACAATGCACCACTTCACACTTCTCCGACCCAGATCTGGAAAAACAGCTCCACACCTGAGACGGGGCCCCTGATGCGGCTCTCTATGCATCCAGCACAAAAAAACAATTTCCCTCTCCTCCTGTTTTACACGCTTCCATTGTCTACAAGAGGAAAGCCATCTCTCATGATGTCCCATGAGACTCCAGCGTGATCTTAAAACATCATATGAGAGAATTTCCCACAACAGAGCAACTACTAAACTTTCCCTTCAGCATATGATCTGAGTGCAGAATCACTGAATCAAGATTAAATGTGAACAACCTAAAATACAAATAAACACATTTAACAAACATTTCTGAATATATACAGGAGTTATATTTTTATTTATTGTTCAAAAGATTGGGGTAGGTAAGTTGTAATAGAAATGTAAAATGAAAGTAGTATGTTTCGGTCATGAATTATTACAGTAATACTTAAAGTAACTTGTTTCTATTTTAATATATTTTAAAATGTAATTTATTCCTGTGAAGTTAAAGTTTCTAATATGCTGATTTTCTGCTCAAGATTAATGTTTTTTAAAATGTTTTTGTGAAACTCATGACATATTTGGTACCTTGATTAACAGAAATGTCAACAGAACAACATTTATGTGAATTAATTAATTTATTTTACTGTCTTTTTGACCAATTTAATGTGTCCTTGATGAATAATTGTATTAATCTGTTACTAATTCACAATATTAAATAGTAATATTAAGTTGTTCTTTTTTTTTTTTTAAACATTTACTGACCTCAAGCTTTTGAACGGTAGTTTGTATTATATAATTGATATTATTTATGCAATACTGCATAAATAATATGCACCAAAAGAAACAAATATGACTTTAACCAAAGCCAAATGCTTTGGATGATTTGAGGCCAAAAGAACATAGAAGCATGGATGTATAAATAGTCCTAACCTGCAAAATGATTCCTCCATATAATATCAGCGATAGTCATTGGTGGGCCAGCAGCAGGATGATGTTTACCTTTGTCATGGTTTGTTCCAATCATGTCCATTAAGGAATTCTCCAAAGTTTGCAAGTTGAATGGGTCAAAGGGTCGGTTTCGTTCCTGAAAGACAGAAGGACTGGGTCAAAGGTCAGAATTTACATTTGAGCAACACCACCACCATTTCACAGCCTTTCAAATTAGCATCAGTCCTGAGATTAGGGCCAAGTTCAGATCTAACAGACACCCACAAACTGGATGCCAGAAATGGTGTTGAATGTCTTCTGCATGTTTTCACTGTTCAATTTTATTAGCAATTTTAATAAGGGATTCAAGTGTTGAAAAGCAACATTCTACACTTTTGTACCTTATTTTGACCAAAAAATTACACACTACACTACCAGTCAAAAGTATTTGAACAGTAAGATTTTTAATGTTCTTAAAGAAGTCTCTTCTGCTCACCAAGCCTGCATTTCTTTGATCCAAAGTACAGCAAATTTTGAAATATTTTTACTATTTAAAATAACTTTTCTATTTGAATATATTTTAAAATTTATTCCTGTGATTTCAAAGCTGAATGTTTGGCATCATTACTCCAATCACATGATCCTTCAGAAATCATTCTAATATTCTGATTTGCTGCTTGAAAAACATTTACTATTATTACTATTATGTTGAAAACAGCTGAGTAGAATTTTTTTTCGGTTTCTTAATTAACAAAAAGTTCAGAAGAATCTGAAATGGAAATGTTTTGTAACATTACAAATATCTTTATCATCACTTTTGAGCAATTTAAAGCATCCTTGCTAAATAAAAGTATTAATTTCTAAAATTTCTTTCCCAAAAAAATAAAAATTAAAAAAAAATACTGACGCCAAGCTTTTGAATGGTATAGTGGTATAGTGTTGTACAATGTCACAAAAGCTTTTTATTTCAGATAAATGCTGATCTTTAAATATTGATAATAATAATTATATTAGATTTCTGAAGGATTATATGACACTAAAGACTGGAGTAATGATGCTGAAAATGTAATTTTACAGGTTTTGCTGTATTTTGGATCAAATAAATGCAGGCTTGGTGAGCAGAAGAGACTTCTTAAAAAAAAAAAACATTAAAAAAACTTTTGACTGGTAGTGTAGACAAAAAGAAACCATTTGACTGATATGTAAAATGAGAAACCACAGTTTTTGTTTAGTTTTTACATGTCATGTATGGGTGGGTAAATCTGAAATCAACTATACCAAAAAATAAATAAATAAATACACGCAAAAAAACCAACAACAACAACAACAAGAACAAAAACCTAAACCTATCTCTTATTGTCAATTTTCTAATATTTATTGTCTTTTTATTATATTGTTTCTATGCCCTTCCACACCATCTTTTTGAGAGAAATGGACAAAATAAGAATTTTACTGAATTTCAAACTTGTGCTGTGCCGCATGACTACTGATCATGATGGTTAATCTGCATCAGCATCTCTACCTCAATGTTTCTCCTGCCCACTTACTATTAAACACTAATCAGGTGAGATGACTGCATGCAATTAAACAAGTTAAAGACAATGAGCAAGAGAATAAAGGAAAAGTGACAGCGAGAGTGAGCCGGTGAAAGTGTGCGGATGAATACTGCTGTGGGCAGAGGCCAACCGAGGGAAGCACATTGTTTGCACATCGAGCCCATTGTCACGCAACTGGCTGAGCATTCAAAAAGCGATATTTCCCCTCTCAGGTTCCAGATAAAAATCTGCCCACTTTGTGAAAATCATGAGCAATCAAAACGCTGAGCTCTTCACTTCAGTCACTATCAGATACGAGCCACACATATTTCAGCATTAAACAACTACACACACACATGCCACATCTTGTGTTGTGGCAGCCTGCTTGCATACCTTATATATTTTACCCACTACACTAGAAACTACATATGTTCCTAAAACTTTGTTGTATTGGTTATACGCTTTATTTACTTCAACTCCAAAGGAAGCATGAAAAGCCCTTGATTTGTTTTTAATGAGGAAGAGAATGTATGCATCACAGACAGTCGAGTAATGATGACAAAACTAATCTACAATATCAGGAAACTGACAGCATTGTCGGCAAAAGTGCATGACTGCATCAGGCTTAAAATAACACTTTTCATGTGAAAAATATGGTTAGCTAATGTGTTTTTCATTGCCCAAGGTTGAGTGGGAATTATCCATTTAAGATGCTCAAAGCCAGTCAAAAATCATGCCTTTTAAAGGCAAAAGTTGCATTCTAAAAATAAATGCAAATAATACTAATTACTCCTTTAATTGCTTCCCATGATTTCTAACTAGAATCTATTCGGTTCACTTTGTTTTTACTGAAGTTCATTAACATTAACAAAGTGCAATTTAAACAAACTCTGTTTATCAGCATGCATGACTCATCAAAAAAAAAAAAAAAAAACATTCATGAGCATAATAATTCCTGACAATTAGGGAGAAAAACATCATATTACATGCAGCAGAATCCGATAATGCTTTTACAGTCTTAAGAATGGCTATATTTGCTTTGTTGAAACAAAAATATCAATGTTCTCTATCTGAGAATATCACTGTGTCAACAGTGTGCAATAATGTTTCCGTTCATGACAGTCAGAACAGGCCCCGCCCCCTCATTCAACAAGCACCNTTCATGACAGCCAGAACAGGCCCCGCCCCCTCATTCAACAAGCACCGCCCCCTCATTCAACAAGCACCAATCAGATTCGAGTGGTGTTCCCTTTAAACGCCCCCAAATGAGCTACAGGAGAGCCTCTGATGGGAATTTGAACCCTTCCACCTTACAATGACATTTATAGAAACAGCTGGAAAATAATTCAAAACAACTTTCCTTACAGTCAGAGAAATACATAAGATATATGAGAATGATAGGTATTTCTGTGAAGTATATATAAAGTTATGAATTTAATTTGTAGAAATTTGGTCACAGATCTTTCAATACATAAAAAAAATAAATATTTATGAAAAAAAAAAAACATTGCGGTGTTTTCTTATGCCAATAAATTTTGATGTATTATTATACAGTAACGTCTCTAAATGACGTTTTATGATAAATTACAGCTACAAATTGTTTTATGATCATTAAGACACATTATGTATAAATATAGATGATGTCATTTTGATGCAATACAGTATACATATATAAAAACAAAACATAAATAAGAAGTTTTATTCATATGTTTATGACTATTATGTATAAACAATGCATTATTTCTTATACCGAATAATCTCACCTGAAATGGCAGCATGTTGTTGCTGTTGTCGGTTCTGAAAGGTTCCGGAGGCTCTGAGATCATCCAAGGTTTCTGAAGGGCTCCGGGTCTCTGGTATTTCGGGGGCGCGATGACATTGCTCGGAAAGGGCTTCTTCGTCGGGGATATGGGGTTGAGCGGAGACGGGACGCCCAGCCCGAGCCCGAGCGCTCTCCGCGGGTCTCTGCCGCTCCAGGGGTTCGCCGCGGAGCTCCACACCGCGTTCTGATGGTTATTCCAGGCGGACGAAGAAGCGGGCGATGCGGACACTTTATTGATGAGCGTCTGGTGGCTGTAGGGGTTCCTCTGGTTCACACTCAGCGGAGACCTTCTCATCTGCGGGGAAAAATTACTTCCGAACACCGGGTTGACGTGATGGGGAAAGTTTTGAAAAAGCATCGTCCCGTTTACCGACGGAATCCCTTGGAAAAAGCCTTCGTCTACGGTGTTGGTGGACCAAGTGTTGCCGAACGACGGCGAGAGGGAGGAATCCTGAGGGAAACCCAAACCCGGTAACACCGGAGACTCCATGGCGACCCGCTCGGAGTGACCGACGTGGTTCTGCTCGTCCAGGATCGGAGGCTCGGAGGGGGTCGGGGTGGATGGAGGCTCTGTATTTGACGGCTCTTGATGCTGGTGAGGCTGAGCTTTGCTTTTGTCCATCAGTAAATCATCCTGCATGTTTTGAGCTGAAACACAGATGATCAGTTATTATTGATCACACCGATCGGGATGGGATTTTTATTATTAATGAGCCCCTGATCAGCCATGTAGCTACCAGGATCTGTCTGTACTCCGGTTTTGTCCCCCTCGCAACACGAATAAAGGAGAGAAAAGCTCGGAGGTCACCGATATTCACCAATTTTCGCCACGTCTCGTTTTTCTCTCACCGGAACTCCAGACAGAAATGAGAAACTGATTCTTGTTCCTGTTTTTTCTCACAAGCCCCGCCCCTCAATTTGCATACGTCAATAAATACAGCTGCGTCCTTCAGCAAGGTTAAAAGAGACACGCTCTATAGCGTTTTAAACGCATAAATACACGAGAAAAACAGGTTTGCAGAGTTTACTTTTAAGTCATTTGGTCCTAAGACTTTTGACGAATGACAGCTACTTAAATACAAACGTGCAAAAAGTTTCTCTGCAGTTTTACATTTTTGTAAACACCACTCGTGCTGTAACTAAATAACTAATTTGTTGACTCAGAATACAAGTTGATAATTCACTTAATCTCTATACAATATAATGTGCAGTAACTAGACATTGTGTCAAACGATAGTTTGTTGTGTATTTACGTCTATGTTGTCTACATGTTTATTCTCACAAATGTATCTATTTATTGCAATGCATTGCACATCTTATGTATTTCTGTGCTTTTATACAAGTACATATCTATCTATCTAGTTAGAAAAAACGTACAGTTCTAAGCATATAAGTTTGCAAACTACATGTTCAGACGTTTTGACTTGGATGGTGTACAACAGACCATGGCACAGCTCAGCAACTAGGTTATATTTGCTGCAGGATCTTGGGTTACACCCAGCAATGCTGCACAAAACATCTACGCAACAGAAATCCCAAAAGCTTTTTATTTTTTTCACTTCTTGGCTTTTAGACACTTATATACGAGACATGTCTTTATTTGGCACCCTTTAGGAATTACGTCTTGTGTGTTGTTTATCTATTTTGTGAAGGGTTAGCCATTTCTGTATGCAAAACAGATCGAGCGAAAAGATATTTTACTCAACCATATGGAAAAAGTACATCAATTTCTACATACCTCTTGAGGGTTTCTACGTTGCCAAATATATTCCCATGAAAAACAGGCCGAGAATGCGACAGTTTCAGCGAGCCTGATGGGTTTATGAACTCAACCTTTAATCAAATTTTAATCAGAATAGACGACCGTAACAAGATGAAGAGCGTTTCTGCCAAATATTCCGCCCGTTAATCCTCGTTTTGCTGCATTAGAGCTGCATATTCAAGGTCATTATAGAAATCATCACTTCAGAGCACGCGTTGACCATCTAAAAGACAGTAAATAATATTGCTTTACACCGTCACAACACATGCATGGATATTATAATGCATTTCTAAAATGCACCGGGTTATTGGAAAGGGAAAGAAATCAAATCCAACACTTTAATCCGCCGCACACAACTCATAGTAGCTATTATTAAACACACATAACATGCATCTGATGGGTTGATTTTTTTTCTTTTGCTTTCTTTTTTTTTCTGCTGTACATGAATCAGACTTTACCTTATCGTTCACCTTTTGGGATTCTGTAAATAAGGCTATTTCTGTTTGTCTCGCCTGGGTTTTGATATGACAGATGAGCTGCCCTTCTGCAGTCGCCTCAACAGCTGATTGACTGCGGCGCATGGCTGGTGCACTGAGGGATTGTGGGAATTGTAGTTTTTCGATCAAAACAGCCATCAAACGCACTGTATGACATGTTGTGAAGCTTATAATATATCAAAACACGCAATTTAATCTTTTTTTTTTCAGTCTTTTAGAATGTTTTATGGTCCTGAGGGTTTGCCCTTTCAATAGGCCACTAAATCTTAAATATTAAAGACACATTTTTAAAGAAAATTTTATTTTATTTAACAAATTATGGCATCCACATGATAGAAAATATACTGCAGACATAACAGAACACTGATATGCGACAAAAACAATCTGCTAACTAATATGATTAGCTGGTTTTGCATCATAGCTGTTGCTATATTGTGGATTTAAGCATGCTGGAACAGATTTTCTGACAGTGACAATGTTAAATGCATAGAAAATCTATCTAAAATGACCTTTAAATCAGCTTAAAGCATTCACTTGACTTACATTGTCAGGCATTATTGGTATAAGCTTGTATTATATCAGATAATATCAAAACAAACACAATAAATACATGAAAATCTGCTAAGTGGCTAGTCACTGCTCATGTAACAGGAGTCTTATTAGAAAGTTATTTATGAAATAATGAACTTACAGCTCTAAGATATCTATTCTCTAACTAATACTATAAATAAGTTTATATGAAATGCGTAACATATACATAATAAAACAGCAAATGCCAAAAGTGACTGAAATTAACCAGAAGTAACCTACTAGGCAATTTGTGATTGACTTCAATAGTCACTATATTCTTTGGCACAATGAAGCTAATTTTCCGTAAGAAATGTTTTTGACCATAATCAAGAGTTTATTCATTTTTAAAGCTTTTCCATGTATGTCAAATTTGCATTTTCTTATAAGAGAATAGTAGTTAATTTTACAGAAAATAGCAGAAGATGCATAAAATGCTTGTCAGTGTCACTGCCTATGTAATAATGAACTCAGTAAAAGAAAAAAAACAAAAGAAAGGATCAAAATCAAACACATCAGCAATAAACAAACACTATATAATTACCTAACCATATGCTATATGAAATAGGAAATGAATGAAGTCCTCACAAATTCTATTTACTATTCCTGGATGCTCTGCCATGTCAAATAAAATATGCACTCTAATCATCTAGAATTTGTACTGAAATCCTCTCCTTACCACAGTATGAGGTATTCTGAAGCCAAATATGTATCTTCATGTTGCTCCAGCAGGCGTAGTCCCTCTTGCTCTAGGCTGCCTGCCTCTGCGAGAACATAAATTTTTATATTTTTGGCTACATGACACGAAGACTACACGTCCCAGAATGCACCTGTGCTCTCGCGAGAGTCGAGTTAATCTCGCACAAGCGCGCTTTTGCGTCCGCTCGCGTTTTCTCAAGCGCAGTCAATGGAGTCGCTGCGCGTTTCTGGAATTACTGACATTTATGAATATTCATTAATAGATCGGTTTATAATAATCAATCTCGATGGTTTGTAATCGGATTGCAGCGTTTGTTTAATGATAGTAAGACGCTCACGTGCGTGTTTAACACTGCGTTAAGATTCACTGCGGCCTGACGATTAAATCTCTATTATTAAAATATTTAAATATTGTCATACTTTAATTTTCAGTCTTTAATTAAGTGTGCGGACTCATGTAAATATGGCAGAAGAGGGAGCGGTTGTAATGCAGCAGATTGTGGACAGGTGAGTCAAAGAACGTGAATGTAAACAAACGGCTAATGCAAGCTACATATCAACCTGTCAGTGAAAATACATTTATGGACTTTTATATGTTGTAAATATCCTTAAACGCGTATAAATATTCTTAATGAACAATTAGAGTAGTTACTAAGTGATTGTTTGCACGTTTAGAGCGTTTCTGCTCTCACATACAGATGCTAAGTGTGTTACTTACATGACGTGACGTCTTTGGCAAGGGGGCGTGACCTTCATTTGGCCTTTAATTTTGTTTTGATTCAGTCTTGCTCCATTGATTATTTACTTTTTGGGTCTTTAATATCGTACATGTTTAACAGATCATGTTCTAAAGATTAATCTTTTGTATTAACGTCTAATAACACTGATTTGTGCCTGAAGACCAATGTGCAGAACTGATTTTTGTTTTCTTTCCAGTTTTTGACACATTATTAGTAAATAACCATTAGGCTTTAACAACAAAATATGCAATATTGATATTATTATTAATATAGCTTTGTAATGCAATGGGGTTAACTCCTGATTCCTGAGCATTTTTTGTGTTATCTTGGCATGTGTCATGGGATTGCATATTGCAAACTGGTTTACTAGTTTACACAGTTAATACAGGAGTTAAAAACAGTTAGTCTTATGACTTCATAATATGTGCATTACATTACCATTTTTATTTGTTTTTACTAACTGTAATGGGTTGAAATGATTTCCTGTGTTAGTCAACACTATGACAGCATAACCTGTACTGACTCCAGAATATTCCTTTAGTAAAACAGCTTAGGTCATAAGAGGCTTGATTGCCTGTTTGATCTGACTTGCACACCTGCTCAGGTCAGCAGATGATTTCGGAAAGGCCACATGACTTGCTAATGTTGGTTTTAAGTACTATGAGTTTTTACTTTTAATGAACCCAGCAAAAAGGACAGTGTGTCCTGGAGAAGTTTATAATGAATCTGTTTATGTGGTCACTTTTTGCAGATTGACCCTCAAGGGTCATAAATAAACAGCACTATCGAATATTCCACGTAATTGCGGATTTTCTATATATAGGAGCATTTTTTGGTAAATGACATGAACTGGTTCTCATTTCGGTAATTATTCATTGGGTCACTGCGTGGAGTTGAGCTGTTCGGTGTCCTGACCTTGTTCATGTTTTTCCACACAGACTGTCCTGTTTGCCAGAGGGCCAGCACTTGCAAAATAAACTAGACTGCACTGGCCTGCTGACGGGACACAATTGAGCGGATCTGTCCTTCCAGTCAAAAATAAGATTGTTGGAAACTTTCGAATGTTAGTATACACTACCAGTCAAACGTTTTTGAACAGTAAGATTTTTAATGTTTTTTTTTTTTTTTAAAGAAGTCTCTTCTGCTCATCAAGCCTGCATTTATTTGATCCAAAATACAGCAAAAGCAGTAATATTGTGAAGTATTTTTACTATTTAAAATAACTGCTATCTATTTCAATATATTTTAAAATATAATTTATTTCTGTGAGCTAAAGCTAAATTTTTAGCATCATTACTCCAGTCTTGGAATTATTAATCCAGAATTACAGTAAAAATATATATTTTACAAAATTTCTACTTGAAATAAATGCTGTCATTTTGACATTTTTATTTAATAAAGAATCCTGAAAAAAAAACAAAAAAACAATATATACATTTTTTGGATAAAAAATTAAAATGTCATTGAATCACAGTTTAATAACTTGTTTTACCTGCAAAACATTGCAAAAATATTAGAAATACATATAATAAAATCTTTTTACATAATATTTGCATTTTTACATATTATACATATAATATACACTACTGCTCACAGTTTTTATTTAGCGATTTAGTACACTGATCAAAACAATCATTTCTGTTCCAAATAAATACTGTCCTTTCGATTTATGATGTTTTAATTAATCAAAGAATCTTGAATTGAAACATAGCATGGTTTTCTACAAAAATATAAAGCAGCACAGCTGTTTTCAACATTTATATAAATAACAATGTTTCTTGAGCAGCAAATCTTCAAATCAGCATATCTGAATGGTTTCTGAAGGATCATGTGACATTGAAAACTGGAGTAATTATGTTAAAATTCAGCTTTGCATCACGGGAATAAGTTACATTTTAAAATATATTCAAATACAAAACAGTTATTTTAAATTGCAATAATATTTCACTATTTTGATCTAATAAATGCAGCCTTGCTAAGAGACTTCTTTTAAAAACATTAAAAAATCTCACCAACCCAGTCTTTTGAATGGTAGTTATTTTTAACACCTCATACTTCTGTTTGCATCATAGGAAATAGGTATTGAGAGGAAAGTACTGGACTAACTGGTGTTAGTAAAAAGGTTTATTGGCACATTAGCCTGTTTGTAGACATATCTGTGTCAGTTGTCATGGTGAAAGCTCTCATCTCTCTCAAATGGATCCTGCATCCTTCTCTAATGTCCGTCACTGAGGCAACAACCTTCACAGGTCTGTGTGGAAGCAGATAGCCGTACACCAGCGTGCAGCTCTATCAGACTCTAACACATGGCCTTATCGAGGCCTGCCACCCGCAGCTGCTCTCTCTGCAATGCAGCTCTTCATCGCTTGAAAAGACGGGGTCATGCTTAAATCCTGTCTGACCTTTACGTGGCAGACACTCTATCACCCTCTTTTGTTCTCAGCGGTATTCAGAAAGCCGGCTCCATTTATTTTGGCTGTTTTTAAACCTCACTTTCTCCGACTTATTGTTTTTCCCATCCACCTTTGATGTGTTTCCACATCATCACGGATAAAACAGGCTGTCTTTTCAAATGTGTGTCTGGGTCATGTTTGAAAAGTGTCTGGAAATAATCCACTATCATTTGGACCTTTTTTTGGTGTTATGTTCTGTTCGAATGTCAATAAATTGTGGGTTTGCATGGTGCCTATGCTAATTGCTATGGAAGCCCATTTCCACAATGGGAATAAAGGTATTTGTAACTTTTTATCTCACAGTTCAGGCTTTGTTTTTCGCAGTTCTGTAAATAAAGTGAGAACTGTGAAATATAAACAATTTCGAGTTAACATCTCTAGTTTACGTCTCTAAATCTTTTTGTTCTTTTAGCAAGTTTATATCTTGCTATTTGGACTTTTCTTCTTCAGAATTCTGAGTTTACATCTCGCCATTCAGACTTTTTTCTCAGATTTCTAAATTTACATCTCAAAATTCTGACTATTTTTCTCAGAATTTTGAGTTTGCATCTCGCAATTCTGACTTTTTTCTCGGAATTCTGAGTTTACATCT
>JAHKKF010493536.1:0-16924 GCA_019740295.1 Labeo calbasu | reverse complement strand
AAATCTAAGATTAAATATGCTGTTCATTGTTTTATTTCAGTTCGGTGTGCACAAAGCTTGCAGTCAAATATAAGAACATTGTTTAACAGTTTTAAGTTGCATTTTCATGTTGAGTTAACTTAAATGTATAAGTACACTTAAAAAAATTAATATCAAGTGAACACAATCGTTTAAGTACATTAAATAAGTGCTAAGTTTGTTGAACTGAATGATTTAAGTACAGTCTACAAAACCGCCAAGTTAAATAAACTTAAATATGCAAGTTTTGGAAGATTCCATTACTCAATTAAATTGAGGCAACGAGTTTACTCAATCAATTTAGTCCAATTAACTTATTAGGGTTTTCATGTGTAAAATAGTGACATAAACGATGAATAAATAATAGAAAATGTAACACAGATCATGTACATTTCTGATTACAATAAGAAAGAAATAAAAATAAAAAAAGAAGAAAGAAAGAGAGAAAGAAAGACAAAAAAATGAAATAAAACTGTTTATATATGTAATCTGTAATACAGTGATTTTGGAGAATGTCATTTTACCATTTTTCACCATAAATTATGAAGTAAATCATAGTTTTTACTTCCAAAATAAATAAATAAATAATGTTAAACCATTTACAATTTCCACTGCATTTTACAATCCTTTTCCATGAAAATAATAATTAAAAAGTAATAATTTAAAGTTAGCAAATATAAAGAGAATAAAACAGCCAACCTCCATTAGATGTTTTTCCTCCTTATTCACTAATGGAAAAGTTCATTTCCAACTAATATGGTTGTTTAAAGCAAAGTGATTATATAAGCTAAATTATGAGGTAAATCATAGTTTTTACTTCCAAAAAAAAAAAAATAAATAAATAAAAAAAATTGACAACACATTCTCACTCCCAACTCGTCACATATTGACGCTTGGTCAGGACCCTTTGGCGTCACATTTTGATGCACAGGGTACCCCTTTATCATCCTTTTTCGACGTGCAGGGTCCTTCATTGCTTTAAATAAGAAACCCTTGGCGTCATAATGCTGATGCAAATGGCACTGGGAATTTTATTATTATTTATTTATTATTATTATTTTTATTCAATGTAAAGAGTCACAAGTTTTATTTACATTTCATTATTTACACATAACCCAACCCGGCCCCTAAACCTACCATTTGTTAATAAAACACAAGATCTAACCGGCAGATACAGCTACAGTCATAGTTTATTCAAAAAGTATTAATATTCCAAGTCTTCTGAAGCGATTGATTTGTGAGAGGAATCAACGCGATCTGTCTCCGTCTGCTGTAAAGCTCAGTCTGTTTGTGTGTAAATAAATGTAAAAAATGCAGTCCGCCAGAAGAAGCGTTACGTCAGCCTTGGTTGTGAAATGTCATTGGCTCTTGTGTCTCTCGTGACCAATTGCGTCATGCTAATGTTCGGGAGTATCTTTCTGAATGAGATGTGAGCGCGATAATGGAGCAGGACCATTTTCAGCTATTAAAACCTTATGATTTACTCTCTTCGCATAAAAATATTGCATGGCTCCAGAAGACTCGGAATGCAACACGACTTGTTTGTAATGCTTTTATACTGCTTGTTTATGGTCAGTTTCTGCAATAAATACCTGTGACTGTCCTTATATTTGCCTGTTACATGTTTTATATTGTTCAAAAGTGGGTATGTTTAGGGTAGTGGTGGGGTTAGGTGCTCCAATTGAAGTATAAATCTATATAAAAGTATTTATATTTTTTATACAAATGCATGCAAACCATTAAATTACGGCAAACAACTGAAATCAATGGAGGACCCTGCACGTCCAAAAGTGACGGTAAAGGGGTACCTTGAGCGTCAAAAAGCGACGGCAAAGGGTCCTGACCAAGCGTTGGGAGTGAGAATGTGTTGCAACTGACAGTCTTTTATAGTAAAATTACATATAATGCAATGTTAGACCATTTACAATTTCCACTGCATTTTACAGTCTTTTTCCATTAAAATAATCTAATTTAAAGTTAGCAAATATAAAGAGAATGAAACAGCCAACCTCCATTAGATTTTTTTTCCTCCTTATTCACTAATGAAAAAGTTCATTTTCAACTAATGTTGTTTAAAGCAAAGTGATTATACAAGCTGTCATGGATGGTTTCTGTAAATCCCTACCTGGGACATTCTGTAGAGACAGCAAATAACACACTGTCACTCATTCAGATGTCAATGTTTTGTTTTACGGTATAAAATCCCTATTGACAGTGTGTTTTTCAAAACCCACATATGTCAAAACACAGGGGAACTGCTACTTAGTTAATGTTCAGTGTGCCTATGCCATATAAACATTGTCATTGTCACCATCAAAATTGCATACATATCTTAACGCATTGTCTTTCTCTTCATTTTATTTTTCAGGCTTGCTGTGAGACAAGCCACCCCGTGTGCTATGAATATAAATGTAAAATGGGAGCCCGCTCCATCAGTGAACTATCAGAGACAGCTCCCACCCCTACACATCCAAACCTTATCTTTACATTCCACTGCATATGGATTTGCTTACTGGCATCCCTCCTGTCAACCACTGCAGGAGAACACAATATGCTGCAGAGATTATTATGCAGCAATGGAATAAATGTGTCCTGGTTTAATTTATATCCTATGAATCATATAAGATGAGATGCATTTGCTTATTATTGGTCATCAATGTCATGTTAATAGTTCATGCAACATTACTGCAAATAATGTATGCTACATTTCTTCATTTTTTGCTAGCGGTGATGGGTTAGCTGGGTTAGTCAGTGTGCGAAAACTACTCAGAAGTTCATATGAAGGGGCTGTAGGCCTTTCTTGTATAGTGTAAGTAAATGACTTCAAATCCAACATGTCTTCCTATAAAAACCCATCTATGGTGAACACTATAACACAAGCAATGATGACCGTAATTCCATTCCATTCACAGAACATAACTACTTTGTAATGCAGTCTTACTGTCAAAAATAGTCTCTCCCATATTAAACACCCCCATGTTTAAATACGGTTGTCACTTTCAAAACATTCCACTGTATTTGTGGCCTATGATATTTTCTGATCCCTCCTTTGATCTGAGAATTGTATCCCGTCTCTCCTTAAAAAGCTGCTCAACTTGAGGTGTCACTCATGTCTGTAGCACTACATGTAATACTTTGAGTACTAGCTTTGTTTAAAATTCCTGAGCATAAGTATCCATATAAACATTCTAACGTGATGTCAGTGTTAAGGTTCTCAAACATCTACAAAACTGTTGTTTTAATGAAGTGGGAAAATCGCTTTGCACTCATACAACGCCATAATTTAGAGCCCGTCAGACCCCCAACAAGGACTTGCTACAAGCTCACCAACCTAGATTTAAGAGTTGTTCACCTTGAGAAGCATAAAAAGGCATTATTCAAATGGTAATAGATGGAGCAGCCTCCTCTCTCTGCTCCCACCCCCAGCCAGGCAGCATGTATTTCACAGAGGAAAAAAATGAACCAAAGAAACAAATATAAACAGAAGACTTGCTAAAGCAGTTCTCTGGAGAACAGCAAGATTAATGCCCTTATTCACCACTGGATACCAGGCGGCTGCAGCTATACACATGCCTTTTATGGCAGTAGTATTTTTGACTGGCATCTTTGAGCTCCCATTTGAATTATTTAATAGAAGGCCCATTCTTTGAGTGCACACACAGAGAGAGAGAGAGAGAGAGAGAGAGAGAGAGGGAGAGTCAAGGCGACAGAAATATATGTTTGTTTGTCAGTGCCTATTCTCTGTTCACTTGTGGAATGCATTTTTTTATTTATTTATTTATTTTTGCTTCCCTCCCTCATCCTCCCTATCTTTCTTTGTCGCTGCTTCTTGCATCTAAAACATAGTCAGCTAGTTATTCTCAAACATTTGACTCTCTATTGGTGGTCAAGCACAAACAAGCCAATCACTAAAGGTCTTATATATATGTATATATATTTTTTTTCTTGTCTTCTTCTGGCTGTAAGGGTAGTGCGTGAAGCAGGGCACAGAATGCACTGGACAGCGTGTTACTGTAAAAGTGATTTTCAATGAGGTTTCACTATTGGTAGCTGATTTCTAGTTGGTTTAAAGCAGCAAAATCAAGGGCACATTAATTCCATATGGCTAATCTAACTTGGAGGCTGTTTTCCTCACTGGAGAAAAGCATATTGATCCTATTTTTCCTTGAGTCAAATCTAGTGTATAATGCATAACTCCAACTCTTTTGAATTAGTTTACATGTATGCGGTTGGTAGACACATTCATTCAAAATGACTTCAAGGTAGTTTTGTAACCACCATAGACACTGAGGAGAAACACATCACCCCAATAATCACATATGACCAAACTGTCCACCCCAAATTATCCCATAATAAATTCAAGTTACAATACAGTTTATAATTTTTCCTAGAGTTTTGCCTAATTTATTGATCATTCCAGTAACGTACTCATGAGCTGCCTACACTCTAAATAATGCTGGGTTAAAAACAACTCAGCTTGGGTTATTTGGCAACCCAGCGCTGGGTAAGAACACATGCTGGGTTATTTTGACCCAGCTGGTTGGGTTAAATGTTTTTTTTTACCAAACATGCAAGTCATGTAAGTCAACTATTGTTTCAGAAAATATTAAATTGCTGGCTTAAAATGGACTGGAACTTATAAAAACACACACAGAATTACTAGAGGCAACAGCAATAATCATAAACAAAATAAAGGACAAATTGAATTTATTTGGGTGAATACAGCAAAGTTTACAATATTACATACATTTAATCTCATTTAACAAGCATTTTAGACAACAAAATGTAACATTTAAAAGTAGCATTTTAATTAAAGTGTATTCAACCGTTCTCTGTAATAGCCTTTCACCAAAAAAGCGCTAATTCTCAGGCCGGTGTGTCATCAAAATCTGAGCCAGTGAAGGGCTGCTGTTCGCCAGGTTAACTGCGAACTTCAGACCGCGGCCTCAAGTTTCTCTCGTAGCTGAAAGATGCCGTGACTGACTCCAAAACCCGCACATAAACAAACAGTACTGACCTTAGGGAATATATTTCAACATCAAATTAAATTAAACAGTACTATAACAAATAAAATCCATTTATTTCCATCATACAAAGTGACCACAGCTAAAGCAGCTGACTGATATCTCATCCTTAATGTTGCGTTGCGTAAAATAATACAATTAACAGCACAGTAAAGATGTGAAAAAAAATGAAATAAGATGTATACAAACCTTTATTTCACTGAAGAAGTCCACCAAATCAGCGGCGCTGAGAACCGGTCTCTCCTGTAGAGGACTCAAAAAGTGTGTGCTTTGTCTGTAGCTCAGCAGCTGGGTTATTTTGTCAGAGACAGGCTTAACCCTGCAGTTGGGTAGAAAAAATAGCCCAGCTTTAAAAATAACCCTGCAACTTACGGAAAAACTACCCAGCACCTGGGTAAAAAAAAAATATATGTATTAAAAATACTTCAATAAAATTACCCAACAAGTTGAACCCAGCATTTTTAGGAGTGTAGTCATAAATAGTTTTTGGCTTTAAAATCACTGGCCTCTGACAGTATCCGAACAAGAGTATTAATGACCCTATTTATACCTGGTTAATGTTCTGGGTTAATGCAAAATCCAATCTCTGCAGACACATCTGAGGCACATGTCATTATCAGGTATAAACAGCAGGTTGACCACCGAGACAGATGTTAATAACAGGTGTAGGTTATAGGCTAGTAACAGGTGGCAGCCTAGTTACCCTGACATTTGTGTCAACCATGTTCTGTAACTGAGGGCTTGATGGCATGTCTTGAAAATAAAGTAATTACCCAACAGACTTCTCCAGGATTCTAAGGCCTATTTGAGTGCCAGGCACTTCAACTATAAAATACCTGCATTCACGGAGAAAAACAACTGCTTACTGTCATCTTTTTCGAGGAATGATCCACTGTTCTTCTGCTAGTTCTCTGGGGGTCCCATCCTTGAGCATATTGACGTGAAAGATTTGTTTTTCTTTCTTTCTGTCTGGCATTAGAATTTCATATGTGACAGTGTTACCTAATGATATACTGAGAACTGTCTTAACACAGGACGGAGCACTTTTGCTGACCAGAAATGAAGAACTGTTTTTTGATACAGTGTGTGTGTGTGTGTGTGCGTGTGCATATATATAAATATCATTTAAATGTTTGGGGTCAGTAGCAAAGACATACTGCACTGCAAAAAAAAAAAAAAAAACAAACAAACAAACAAAAAAAGAACGTTGATAAAAATAGGAAATGATTCTTGAGCAAGATATTAGATTGAACGAGCTTAAACTTTTAAACATATAATACATATACAGTATGTCAATGTGTGATATATAAACATTCACACATATAAAAGTGACACCATATGACACTCCTTCTGGATCAAATCACACAACTGTCTGGTTTAGATCTGTGCAAACTGCCTGACTGACCACACACCTGACCCTTTTCTTCTAGCTCAAATGGCACTGTTTCTCTGGCAAATCTTAGATTCTGCTCTCTGAACCTTAAGCACACATCACTTTTGACCACCTTCAAAAATCTGTTCAAACACAGTGAGTTTTTTTCTGTCCTGTTTAGTGCAAGACCTCAAGCTTTTTTTTAAATGCATGTTCTGCACAGGAACTAGAGTCAGCATTTTTTGCAACTATTCTACAGTGAATTTATTCCATGTTCCTCTCTAAATGTGTGTGTGTGCGTGTGTGGAGCCAGTGCCACTACATAGGACAATCTAGACTGACTGTGTTTGGCCCTGTGGATGTGCGATGAAGTGGGGGGGAAAGACTGTTATGTTTGTTTGAGTTATGCAGATTTTATGGAGATCAGTGCAGATTTGATTCTCAACTTCTACTGCCTACTATGAAAAATGCAAACAGTTTATTTTGTGGACCAAAGATTCTACTCAGCTTTGGTGAACCACTTGTAAATTAAGAGATAAAATGGACTGAATGCAATCACCACAAAAATACACAAACTGGCTCAAAAAGAAGTAGCATCAAGCTCTGGTTGTAAGTTATTATTTTACTGTCTAATAAAATACACTGATTTATGCAACACGGGACACAATGTTCCAATCTTACCTAGTCCTAGTCATTTCCATCTTCAAGTTAATCACAGATGATCACTAGAATGTCACAAATGCCCCAGTTGATTTGATTTAATTTAATAGTTATTTTTATATTTATTTAAAATGACTAAATTGTCACTAACTGTTCCAAAACCACCTTTCTAAGAATGTGGACTGTATCTCTACATGTTGTTTGTATTATGTCTTTAATGAGTAAAAAAAATTATTTGGTGCTGCTTAAATTTAGCTTAAATAATTTTGTCTCAAATAATCAGTGAAAATTCAAAGGCCGATAAAAAAATAAATAAAAACAATCGTTGACCTTTTAAGTTTCATATTAAGTTATCTCAGTGAATTTATATTTAGGCGGTTGATTAGCAATGAATCTAAAATGAAATCATAACTGGAATGTAAAACAGTAAGAGTTGCTGTAAGTGACAAGGGGCAAAGATAATGGGGGTATAAAATGAAAAAAAAAAAAAAAAAAATACAATCAAACATAAATGATTTACAGCTGAAGACTGACTGAGACACTGAAATGATTTTCTTTTACAACAGTGAGCAGGACAGAGGTTATTTTAAACAGAGACGCCTCTCCTACCCTTGACCTAATCTGGTCTCTCCTCTTTTATCTCTCCCCATCTGCCTCCAATCACCTAACCTCATCTAGCAGATAAACCTGTCTGTCTGATAAAACAAGAAGAAGAGAGGTGGTGGGGGAGGCGGCTGTGTGGGTGGGGAGGGCCAATGAGGTGGGCATGGATTTTAAATGTATCTCATAAAAAAAAAAAAAAAAAAAATCCCAATTTACATTACTGGGGTGGGAGACTCCTCTGGGAGAGCACAAGAGGCTTTTTGATGGATGAATAAAAGTACACTACGAAGGAGAATAGTGTGGTGAGGAAAAAAAAAATCCTGGATGACCCGATTTTGCAAATTTGGCCTGTGGGAATAGAGGGAGAGGAAGTGAGAGAGACTGAAAAGTCACCGATTTAGGAGATGCATTTGGGGAAAGTGATATCGCTCCTCATCCTCTCCAGCCTCAGCTAAATAAAAGAATAAAATTTATCATTGTGGCAAAGAGTGAGGGGAGAGCGAGTGAGAAACTTTTCACCCTTCAGCAGGTTACCGTGTTCTCGTTCTATAAATCCTCTAAGACGAATACTTTTTAAAATGCCCTGAAAACACAGATCCAAGGAGAAGTGTTTAGGTTCATTGGAAGGCTTATTGAAATATCCGAAACAAGATTACAGTCCCTCCCTGCTGTTTATTGTTGGATTTGAAATAAGGTATTCCTGAGACCTTAAGTTGGATCAGTTGTTGGCGTTCTGGTGGGGTGGTCTCAAGTCAGGTAAGTCAACTTGATCGAGACCTGATTAAAAATGAGGCAGGCAGAGACGCTCTGAGAGTGATATAGAATAAGAACAATATTCCAGCACCTCTAGAAAGTTTTCCTGGAGAACTGGGGCCGGTTGCACCAGCTGGGTGTACACCCGGTTGTAAGACTAGGCTGGACGTAAAAAGCGCTTTAAGTCGTGCATAGAATTAAAGTATCAGCTTTCAAATTATGTCAATTCTATCACAAACTCTACAATTTATAAATTTGTTTTTTCAGCCACAGAAAGACGTCAAGAGGCTAAAATGCACAACTGTCATGTAAATGCACATTTACCTCAGGAAAGACATTAATTGTACACAAACAGGTTTTTCATTTAAAGTCGCCTTTAT
Organism: Labeo calbasu; assembly: GCA_019740295.1. Taxonomy (NCBI): domain Eukaryota; kingdom Metazoa; phylum Chordata; class Actinopteri; order Cypriniformes; family Cyprinidae; genus Labeo; species Labeo calbasu. The sequence continues at coordinate 8,114 of JAHKKF010493536.1, read as the reverse complement.
GGTGATTAGTGTTCCTAAAGACACGTCCTTTGAGCAACTACAGTGCGGGAGATCATCTCATAACAGCTTGTTTCCAATCCAACCACAGACTTGACTCATCAGCACAATTTAAACCCTCCTATAAATATTCACGTACAGCCACCTGGGCCTCCATAATCAGGGTCTCCAAGCCAAATCCGAAAACATGTAAAATATGAGTTCGCTTTATAACATAAACAGTTTCTCTTACCATCCAATCACATACAATTATGTTGGGATTTTAGAATTCTGTCCAACTTTACAGTAATTAACTTTCATTATTTTTTCAACCAGTTCAGCTGAAATTTATTGAAAACAACACAATTTTAATTGTTAGTTAACTTTCATGAAATTATCAGTTTACTAATTGTGACTGAACTTGATTACACAAGTTTTTGAGAGAGTACTTAAGGCAATGAATTTTATTCAAGTCAGTGAGTCAGGATTTACGGTGTAAATCCAGACATCTAAATTTTGCAAGAAAAGAGGGTCTGTTGTCTGTTGTCAATAATGTAACGATGTATGAAGCACAGTTCACCAACAAAACAAAACAAACAAAAAAAGCAGTCTGTTGGTCAACACAGAGAATCTATGCTGCAAAATGTTGAAATGACTGGGTTTCACCTGCAAAAATTCACTGAACAATAATAATGTGATCATACCTTTCTTTTAGACTGAATGATTAGTCCAAGAAGACATTACAGAAGATTGTGGTCCATGCTTCTAGACCACAAACTGTGTGGGAACTTCCTACTATGACCCCTTGAGCATTATGTGCGGTCAAAGGTGTCATCCTTACTCACTCCAGTCTAGTCTGTTATCTCTCCCTTCAAGAAGGCAGTACAGGTCTCTGACCAACCACCCCACTCAAAAACATATTTTCCCATAAGAAGCAGAGAACAGTGCTGTCAGACATAAGCAAAGAAACACAGTTATAAGCTGTTGACTTGTACTGTCACACCAACACTTTGGATAAATAAGATCTAAGATCTAAACAGAACAGAAATACCTAAAAAGACACAAAGACAGTGACAATTTGTGCTTCACATGTACAACTAAATGTTGATTTCTTTTTTTTAAGAAATGTTACAAGAAATGCAAGGCATTTGTTTGACACACTTAGTTGAACTTACAAGAGATATTAGAAACAAAGTAATTTGTCAAAGAGCCAGCAATATTCATAATGCACAATGCCTCATTTATTTGAGAACTAGACAACTAGAAGATTAGACAACTAGATTAAAAGGCGCTGCCACATTTTTCTCAACTCATTGACAACATAGGCAAGGCAAGGCAAGGCAAAGTCACTATATACATTGGCATGGGAAAGTTTGGGAACCCCTTGCAGAATCTGTGAAACTGTGAATAATTTTAACAAAATAAGAGAGATCATACAAAATGCATGTTATTTTTATTTAGTACTGTCCTGAGTAATGTTACATAAAATATGTTTACATATTGTCCACAAGACAAAAAAAAAAAAAAAATGAAATTATTAAAATAACCTCCCTCAATAGTCCTGATTTGTCAGTTTTCCAGCATCTTTTGCATACATGACTGTATGATTTTGAAAGCCATATTTTCAAATTGAGGACAATTGAGGGACCCAAATAAAGTATTAAAAAAGGTTCAAACATTTACTGATGATCCAGAAGGAAACACGTTGCATTAACAGCCGGGGGTGAAAGCTTTTTGAAACTAAGGTAAATTGTCCTTATTTTGTCTGTTGCTTCTGAAGGGCAGTGCTAAATGGAGAAAAAATGGTACTTCAACAAAATAAGAAAAAATTGACATCTTCATCCTGTTCAATAGTTTCACCGCCGGCTCTAAATGCATCGTGTTTCCTTCTAGAGCATCAGTGAACGATTGAACCTTTTTTTAATAGTTGTGTTTGATTCCCCTTGTTTTGTGTGAACCCTTGGTATTTCTAACTGACTTGATGCTAATGATCTAAGTGGCCTGTTAGGCTTACATTCAGTGAGCACATCTGCAATATATTTAGGGTCCTAGGCCATTTAATGATTTATAAACGAGCAATAGTGCTTTAAAATCAATCCTAAACGCACATATGAAAAATACTTTTTAACAAAATGATGACATCACATGATGCCACGATGATGTCATGTTTTTATTTGGTTCACCCCAATTTCTTGTGGGCACTAACAAGTGGAGAGATGTGTTCCAACCTGAAGTGTACAGCAAACTTTTTACTAGAAATGCTGTTTACAAAGTGCAAACTATTGAAATAATGTATTATAATACATAATGTACTATAATAATTAGATGAATTAATATACTGAGAACAAACTTTACAGAAAATATTGGTTGCTTTACATGTCAGACAGCCTTTCTCAACCTAAGTTGGCAGTTCTTGGCCAATATTGGCCTACTTGACTCCACCCTGTGGATGGAGAAAACAAAGACAAAGACCAGACAAGCAAAGACCATTACAAGTTGACCTAACAACCCAATCCAGAATGTAGTGCTAGTTCTTATTTTCCCGGTATACGACTAACACAGCGCTTGTGTGTAATGATGGCCCTCTTGACAGAGTTGAGAGATCCATCTGAACTATAATAGAGCCTATGACAATGGGGACTCTGGCATGCCTGAGGTTATTTTACACTTCATACCACATAGCACAGTTAAAAAAGCCATAATGAAATACTTATACAAAAAAAAGGGAGGTAATGAAAAAATACTACCAGCACTCTCATTGGTGTGGCTGACATATTCTTGTTTATGAACTAGGTTTGTCCCCTGTGGTTATGCAAAACTTGCAGTTATAGATGATAAAAGTGTTTTATTTATTTATTTATTTTTTTCTGGCTATCACATGCTGACGGTGAAAGTCTGACTGCCTGAGGTTGCAATTTTTATCAGCAATTTCACAATGTTACTACTTAAAGAAAAACAAACAAATGTGGCGATGCATGGGGAAAGTTAACATTTCCTAAACTGCTTTTTCTTTGTCCAATGTCTTACTTTGGCACGGAAGTGAGAAATTCCCTTGAGCCTGGAGCCAGCTCACAGTGTGCTGAAATCTTTAATGTGCTACACTGCCAGATGTTCCTGATAAGAAAGAGGCGAGCATTGGTGCTGTCATTTTTGAATAAATTTCTCGCTCTTCGTGCCCTTCTGTGCCTGTATCACACAAACATTTACACACACATTTTAGTGCTGTGCTCTCCCATCACACATCAAGTACTAATTTAAAAATCAACACTGAAAAAATATAATCGCAACAAATTGGTTTGCAGTGGCAGGATGCTGGCTCAGGGAAATGAATGCCCGGGGCCATCTCCCCACACCACATTCAGTCCTGTCAGTGTGTGTGTGTGTGTGTGTGTGGATAGACAGATAGAGGCAAGTAAACTGTAAAGCAAGTGAAGCAAGAAGGTATCTTAAAAAGATGAACAGCCTTTAGTTTCTCAGGGCTTCTAATTGAATTCACTGTATTAAGGTATAAGTGTATGCAAACTCACAGTTTGGGAGAGGGAATGCCAATCATTTCTAGAATTTTAAATTAGATAGAAGCAGTGAAAGGAGAACAACAACAACAAAAAAGATCTGACATGATATCATTAATTATTTGTCAAAGTTGGAATGTCTGAAATGTAACTCATCATAAGCCTCCCAGCAAAACCTTACAGACTACGTAGAGCTTCTTTCTAAGGTCCTGTGTACTAAAAAATTGTTTAGTCTTTAGTGTGTAGGCATGCTGTAAAATGCAGCTCATGAAATATATATTTTGTAATACATTTTAGCATTTAGGGAAAAGTATGCAGAGTAGAACCATCACAGAAATGTAGAAAATTATCTCAATAGCATCAGAAAGGTGAAACACATAATGTCATTAAGAATATATATATATATATATATATATATAACTACACGTTTCTAGACAATGTGCAATAGGCGGTTAGCGAATCAGAACCCACTTGGCCAACTAACCAATCTGAGCCCATTGTATATTTCTGAGGGAGAACTTATTAAACCAGGAAATCAACAGGCTGTTTTTAGGAGAACGAAAACAGCAGTGTAGAATAAAGGTAAAATATGTGAAAAACAAAGCATGAACAGATTCACTGGTCCATTTATAGACAGACACTTGCTGTTGGTAAAAAAAAAAAAGAGAGAGAGAGAGACCTGGAAATCAATCTAAATACATTTTAGTATGCAGTAACTTTAGTCATATACAACCTAATTTCCCAACAACAAAATTGTGGCCAGTGAAAATGTTGTGGATAGTAATTTTGGAAAACCACTAGCCACAGTGACTGGTGAGCAAAAAAGTTAATGTAAGGCCCTGTTTATTTTTATTTATTTATTTTTTTGCATATGTAAAAGCCCTTTCACATGAAAATGGACTGAATTAGACTTTACTAGGAAATGTAAATTCAGTTATTAACATATTTAATAGGGGTGTAACGGTACACAGATGTCACGGTTCGGTACGTACCTCAGTTCAAGGGTCACGGTTCGATACGATTTCGGTACAACAGAAAACAAAATCTACTATGCTATGCTTATTTTAAACAGACAGTAGTACAAATTACAATTTTTTCCACCTTCATGTGAAAATACTAAATATGATATCAAATTAATGTCATATATAGGCTATAAAATCAGCAGTACATATATACATACAAGGAATACATAATTGAAATTTATTTAATTTAGTTAACTGATAGAAAAGGGAATAAACTGTGCGACATGTAATGGAAATGTTATGGAAATATTATGGAATATTTGGATTTGTGCCGAATGAGAGAGTTAGGAATTTCGCAGACAGCTGAGTGTTACTGTCAGACAGATACTTTAAAGTAACGTTTTACTCTTTTGTTAGTGAGAGACGCGTTTAGAATCAGCACATGATCACTGTCTAGTGGGCTTTGTTTTCAAGTACGCAACTCCTGGCATTCGCTGTTCTTCTGCCGGCGGTTATCAAACAGAGTTGCATTACTGTGGGCGCCCCCTTCTGGATTGAGGGTGAATTGCCTGTATTCGTTGTAACGCCTCATAATACTGAGATGCCCGTACCGAGACGGTTCCGTACAAATGCATGTATCGTTACACCCCTAATATTTAATTATTGCAGGTTTGCATCATATTTTGCATTTCACAGTTTTTATTTATTTTGAGGAATCCTGAATCTGTTTTTGTGCAAATGAGTAAATGCATGTTAACAGGACAGGAGAGCTATCAGTCAATACATGGGAAAACAAAGTAACTCTCATTAATTATTTGAAAACCTGACTCAGATATTGTACTGCAACTTAAAAAGTAATGCATTACTTTACTTGTTACTTGATTATGTAACTTACTTAAGTAACAGTACTTGTAATGCTTTACCCCATTAGTAAACATTAATATATATATATATTAACAAACACATTATCTCATATCCAACTAGTGGTCTGTGAAGCATTATATAATGATTATTGATTATTTATTAATGAAAGTTATTATGAAAGTATTACCTTGCCTTTTGCTAGTTATTGCTTTGATTTCCACCAGAATTTATCCTTCAGTCTAGAGGTAGCCAGTTGTTATTCTAGAAATGCAGCCAAACTAAAGGAATCCCCCCTATCTGTGCCTTCACGGGAAGGATTTCTCACTCTCTCATATGTAGAGCCAAGCCGCCACCTGTTCTACAAACCTGTCTGTAGTCAGCCACCATATGCCATGCAGCTAACCATGAGAAACCAACTCCAGCACTCGTGACAGACTCACTGCCTGTGCAAGTATTTAATATCCAGTGCACTAAAAAATAAAGAGCATGTGACATTAAAACACGTCTGTCACGAGCAGCATACAGGTTGTTGGACCAGTCATTTGTAACATTTACATTGTGCATTTGGCTAAAATCTTTATCCAAAGCGACTTGTATTCAAGGTACAAATTTTATCAGTGACTGATTCATTCACAATTTTGATGGAATAAATCACCACTGTTCTACATTTTCTCACTGAATATCCTTTTTAGCCACAAATTGAACAAATTACAATAAAAAGGGTTGTGACTGGAAATTGACTTTAAAACTATATATAAATATATTAATCTGTAAATAATCCTCATCTTCATAATGGTCTATCACATGTTTACTGCAAAGCAAACCAGGTCAAACCTATGTCAATTATTAAAAAGACTTCAACCACAAATAATATACAATTTATATTAGCATACCTTGCATCCTAAAAAGCATGTAGTTTCCTAACTCTAATGAGACATTTGTAGAGTCGTCTTTTACAGTGGAGGAGAATAAATCGCAACTTTTTAAATCACTTTACACCGGCATTGTGAAGCAGCATGTAGCTCACAGGTAGAGCTGGAAAAATTGGAGCACAGCTGTTCCAGGTCCAGGCTCATCAGCAAAAGCAGGGAGCCACACCGACGTCCCAGTTTGGTGAATAACAACTCGAGACGAACTTTAATGTGTTAGTCTGTTTGTCATTTCTTACAGAATTGGACAAAGAACAAACTGGGCCGCCTGGCATCCCCTGACCGCCCACACTCCACTGCTGAGATACAGTTGAGCCGTTTCAATGCACATCTTGCCATGACTTAACGGCCCTGTTCCCTCATGTCTGTCTTTATTCACCAGCCGCAGGCATGAGCAGTGGCGTTGCAAGAAATATAGAGCTTTTAACCTCTGCAGTTGTCTAAACATACTGTAAATACTTGTATTAACACATATTGAATAATGTAAACTGTTTTCAGTTCAAACGAGTTTGAAAAATTGTTGATTTTCTGCTGAAAAGAAAAATAATGGATGCTGTTTTTTTTCTGCTGACAGTGAAAGTTGTTCCACTTTGAAAGAAGTGAGAGGCTAACAGAAGAAAAGGGTGAAACAATCTCCCCATCTGTCCATCAATTCCTATCCAACAAGCTCCTGTGCCAATGTGAATGCACACCAGTGAGGACAACTGCTGCAGCTAATGGACATCCGCTTTTCTCACTGCTGGGTAAAGTGGAAATCGTCTGCATCAGCAATTTTACTCTGTCCTGTTGCCGTTTTTTTTTTTTTTTAAGGTGACTCAGCTACTGTTGTTCTCTAGAGAAAGAGATACAGAGCAAGAAATGTTCAAGGAGTCCACAAGTTCACGTGGTGGCTTTTCATTTCAAAGCCTTTACTGTTCTTAAACAAAACATTCTTCTCTATTATAGTTATTAAAAATGTAAGCTTATTTGAAATATTTTGTATATACATACACTCAGTGTTGGGGAGTAACTAGTTACATATAAAGGAATTACATCATTTAATGACAAATGTTATTGTAATCAGTTAAAGTTAGTGAGGGAAAAAAAGTAATTAAATTACAGTTACTTTTGAAAATGTCAATGATTACAAAGGGGGTTACATCCCATACGCATACACCGACATACAGATTTAATTGACTACTTTCATAAATTGCATTGACTGCTCTAAAATGAGACACCAGTGTTTCAGGAGTTTAGGACACATGCTTATTCAATACCTGTTTTATTTCCTATATGCATATGCTTTTATTTTTTAAGATTATTATTATTATTTTTTTTTATCTTAAATTAAAAGTGTTTCCTGTCATAACTATGTAAACATCTAAATTTCAAAACCAGTATCATAGCTATTAATTTCTTGTTATGATTTTAAATCTGTATTCAACCTCAGAATGATCTCAAAGTAAAGAGCTAACAATTTTACATTATAAAAACTTTCCCGTAACATTCCAATTAAGTTATGAATACGTTATTTCTGAATGTTCTTAGAACGTTCAAAACGTCCAGTTTTTTAGACGTTGTATTAACATTCTTGTTTGGTTCTAAGAACATAATTTAAAATGTTATTAGAACGTTCCATTCCCCATTATATTCCCTAACGTTAGTTTTTGGTTTCCGTTTGGTTATTTTTTGAGAACCAAATACTAATGTTAGGGGAACGTTATTTTTAGGTTACATATTTTTTTTTATAACCATTAAATAACGTGGTTGTTTTTACAATAACCTAAAAATAACTAACAGAGAACATTCTCTAATGATTATTCTCAAGGTATATTTAAAATCTTTCCAATAAATACCTTTGCAGATGTTTTGTGTTATGACCTATACAGAGC
>JAHKKF010493534.1:0-21848 GCA_019740295.1 Labeo calbasu | reverse complement strand
GGCTAATTTTCTTGAAAGCTGCATTTAAAGTTTGCTTGACTATAAAATGTGAGAGGAGTCAGAGGACACGTGATCAACTTAATTGCCAATTCAGTGTGCTATTTATAAGTATTGAGAGGATACTGATGAGATCATCAGAGCTGAATAAATGTGTTCAGTTTTTAAAATTACATAATGTAATTGCCAAAAATAATACAGGCATGAACTGCGGCTAAATGCTGCTGAAATCTTTTTTATCCACAGCTCTAATATTGCATTTGTGGGTGAAAAGAAAGGACTTGCTGAGGGCGTTGCTATGGTTACGCCCCTTTGAGCATTTCATAATTGGTTCTGCTTGTCAGAAAACGGAGCCTCCACAACAAGACTAATTATTTGTGATCGAGCTCTTATATCTGAGAGGAAATAAGTTACGCTTTAGTGAAGTTTGAAAATGTCTTTCACCTTTCAGAAAGAAGAGTCATCAAAGAGATAACAAGCGTAAGATTACTGCACTGAATGTTACATACAGATACAGATACGGATGTTATCTGCTCACAAATCATATTGTCTCACTGATTAGGCTGCATGCATAATTCAGGCAATAATCAGGCAATTAGTCTTTCATGATTCATTTTACTGGTAAACAATCAAATCTTATCTATCAATCACACGCTTTATAACACTACAATGTAGAAATAAATTATTAGGCAAATACAAAAAAAAATTTGGTTAGATCATTTTCTAACCACACAAATTACTCTTAAAGGAGACCTATTATGCCCCTTTTTACAAGATGTAATATAAGTCTCAGTTTTCCCAAAAACTGTGAAGTTCCAGCTCAAAAAACCTACAGATCATTTATTATATCATTTTGAAGATGCCCATTTTGAGTGGAAGCAGAAACACCCTGTTTTCGTGCATGTCTCTTTAAATGCAAATGAGCTGCTGCTCCCTGCCCCCTTTTCCAGAATAGGGTTGTGCCTTTACAGCTCATACCTCAGATACTCTGCTAAAAAACATATGTTTTTTTTTATCATGTCTATCACACTGAAATCATGCTTTTTCAACCATATTAGTTTACACTTCTGATATAGGGTTTTCTGAGCGCACACATTCGAAGCACATGCACAGAAAGCAGCTATTACACAGCATGTGAGTACTAAACTAAATTCTCTTTCATGTCTTATTGCGCTTAAACTGTCAAATACACACAAGTTTATGTTAAAAACACACAAGTTACAAAAACAGTCATGTCTGTGAAGGTAAACAGCTGGGAAAGAAATCACATGTTCATATTAGATCTGTGCAGCAGCAGTGTAATATACAGTAAATAATAGGGGTGTGACGAGACACTTATCCCACGGGACGAGATGAGATTTTTAACTTTTCTTAAGAAATCCTCAATGATTGAATATATAGGGAAAATAGTATTTTATTCAACTGAAAAAGACAAAATGCAAATTAATGTAGGTGCATTTTGAACTTTATGAAATTAAACTTCCATTTTAATTAATTATATGCAGTAATAAACAACATTTAAACAAGATCTTCACAATTCTGGATAAATTAAGAATCCCAGTTGTTTTTAATAAATTGGAGACCATGATTCTCTCGGGATTCTGGAGAAAAAAGATTAGAAAACTAAACAAAATAACGTGATTTACTAGTGATTCTGACAAACTGTCCATTGCTTAGGTCTTTTAAAAACATATATTCATTTAAACAAAATATAAAAAAGACATTCAATGAAGGAGTCAGTGTCTCACTTCATTAAGACTTGTTTGACTATTGAAATCTGAATGAATGAATGATTCAATGACACGCTTTTTTTTAAAACGGACAGTTGTCGCCACCTCCTGGTGGAAGAGGATAAGCCTTACTATACGTACAAGATTTCGTTTTGATCGCTACTGTAGACAATAAGTGTTTTTACACAAACTATAAACTTTAATCCCAGTATTTCTGTTATTTAAATGTCTGTAACACAGAAATAATGAATAAAATGTGGTTTAAAATACTGTTTGTGTTGCTCTTTCTGCGTTCACATTTACCCCGACCTCTGATTCATTAACACGAGCAGCGACAAAACGTGCTTCTCACGCTTCACTGACACTCGCGATAATCGTTGTCATTCAGGAATAAGATCGCGTGGGCGTTTGAATCGAGATCTCCATATTTTAAGGATTAATCGTGCAGCTGTAATGTTTTAGAAATGCAAAATGTTTTGCAAATGATATCGTCACGAGATCTCGCGAGATCTGGTGCTACGAGATCTCGTCACATCCCTAGTAAATAAATTAATAAATCCACTGCTATCTTGTCTCCTCTAAGGCTGTGACTCTAAATATTGATCTGTGCTCGTCTGTGCAGCCAATGACAGAACAGTTAGCATGCTTTTCTTGAACTTTTGCCATGGCATTAGAACTGGTACCATTGTCGCTTGCGAAAACTAAATGACGGCACTGTGGGTGGAAACGTGCAGATTAAGGGGTGGTAATATTATAATAAGATCCCCTTTCTGCATCACATGGGGAGCGAAATCTGACTCATTTTTTCACATGCTTGCAGAGAAAGGCTTACCAAAAAAAACTGGGCTGTTCTTTTTCAAGTTTTCTTGGTTGGCATGAACTGGGGACCAGATTATAACTCTTAAAGGGGTGCGATTATGCTTTTTCACTTTTTGAATTTTAGTCAGTGTGTGGTGTGTACCTTTGGGTAGAGCTGTTTGATTCAGAAAATTTTGGAATCGATTCCAACTCCTGGTTCTGGAATTGATGGGATTCGATTCCAAGAATCGATTTCTCACTGTTATTTTCGATTCTTTTTCGATTCTTGTTTTTTTTTAGATTGGAGGAACCTAATTTCGCCATGACTGAAGGATATAAAGATCTTAGAAAGTAACCTTATCATAATATGAAGCTTTGTTTTTTAAAAAATGATAAATTTCTGTATTTAAATTATAATTTTGTCTGCATTGCCCATGAAATTAGTCATAGCCCACAGCTCAGCAGTGGTCCATGTGTTTATAGCACGAATGAAACATGACCAGAACAGTTCAGCTGAATGATGCTTACTTCAACCATTTTCTTTGCACAAAATTAACAAACTGGACACTGAAGCAAAATAACCAGATCATTAACAACAACACCTGCATAAGAGCTTGTGGTTTATCTGTCAGTCACTGTGGTTTATCTGGCACTCTGTGCCACTTATCTGTGCTCTCGGTGCTTTCTTTCAGAATTATCACAGGCTGATAGAAAGGTTAAAAATAGCATTTTATTTAAGATGAAAATAGGATGAAGACCCTCGATCACATTATGATCTATTCTGTTGTGCAGTGTTTATGTGGACAATATAAGCCAGTTACACCGTAAAATAACTTCTGAATCATTTTTGAACTGGTTCATTAAAACGATCAGAAAAAACCTTTTCGTGGAAACGAATCCGACTTCTAATCACTATTAGCGAGCAAGAGGCAAATTAATAAGTGCTTAACGAAAGGCTGCATCCTCAAACTCAAACGTGCTCAGTACCGACTCCATTCATTCTGTTTATTTTCGTGAGTCGATGTTCAGCGACGTTTGATGACAGCAGCTGAGATGTGCAGCCTTCATATGATGCAGCTGTTCGTTTGAGAGGGGCCCATATTTAAACTTTGTTAAACTGAAAACGGCACTGAATGGGGAGTCGATTCTCCCTGATGGAATAGATTCCAACTTTTGGAATCGACTCTCGATTCCCAACACCTCAGAATCGAGGAATCAATTCTTTTTGTATCTACAAAGTTACAAATCTTAAAGTCCACTCCAAAGAGAGATATTTTGTTTTTAAAAAATCTCTTTTCAAGAACTACAACAAACTTCTCCTTTGGACTACAGCATTTGTTTTCCGCATGCAATGATGTCACAGCGTGGTCCATTAGAATATCATATCATGCATCCTAGGTGTATATGACTACCTTCTTTCAGACGAATGCAATCGGAGTTAAATTAAAATTTATCCTGACACTCCCAAGCTTTAGAACAGCATAGATGGGTGTTTCTCCTCATCAGTCCAAAACAAGTCCAATAATATGCATCCATCCATAATAAAAAGTGCCTTACATGGCTCCGGGGGGTTAATAAAGGCCTTTAAATATGCGTATTTAAAATGTAAGAATCACTTTAATCTAGCTTGTGCTAACAGTTGTATACGGAACTTGCTTCTTTGACAAGGGTAGTGGCAGTACTGAAATACTGTCTAAATCGCAACGCAGTGGGACAGCTAACCAATCACAACACATTTTGTTTTTTGGAAGGCGGGGCTACATCAAACCTGGAACTAATCAAGCTATTTGTGCCAGGCTGGGAGAACGGTATTGTAATAATGTAAATTATGTTGAAAAAATAATGCATTTTCGAACCACCAAGCATGAGAGCATGTTCTAGTACACCCCCAAAACAAAAAAAACAAGACTTTGTAAAAGAGCACAATAGGACCCTTTAAACAAGTAAATAACTAAATTCATTGCATTGAGGTCTATATTGTTTTATATTAACTTGTGTGTTTCAGTATGGTTTTTTACAAGCACAGTGGTCAACTATTGTTGCCTTATAATGATATTTTGATTTGATTTGATTTCTTTTATCTATCTATCTATCTATCTATCTATCTATCTATCTATCTATCTATCTATCTATCTATCTATCTATCTATCTAATTTCTTTATTTATTTCAGTCCACTTTCAGCTCAAAAAAGTCCAACTAGCTTATTTTAATATTATTTATATGCCATTATAATATATTTTAATATATGCCAATATAATGCCATTATTATATAATATTGTGAACAAGCTTTTGTTTATATTTCAGTTTCATTTTAATTATATTTAATATAATTAATATAAATTATATTTATATGTAAGTTGTAATATTTTTATGTGTTTTTGTAATGTTTTGTTAGTTTTGTTAATAATATTTCTATTAAGCTTTAATTTATTTTATATCCTTTTTAGCTTAAACATAAGTATTATACTAATATACAAATAAATATATTATAATCAGAGCCAGGTAGAGTACTTACAATCCGTTACTTATTCCAAATTACATGACAAAACTGAAGTTTGTAACATAATCCCTTACATTACACATTTTAGGTAATATGATCAGAGTACTTTTAGATTACTTATGATCTTTTTTATCACATAGATTTAAATAGAATAACTTCGTACTGTAGTGACATATAAAAATGCAAACATTAAGAAAATATAATCCATTAACTGTTATTAACACCATGAAGTATTGTATTACGTCAACTGTGGTTTGTGAAGGAACTGCAGGGTGTTTGTGAATTTAATGAAAAGCTAATAATGAAATTATAAAAGTGTTAAATTAAAACAAGTCATTATAAAATCAATCAAAATAAAACACCTACTTTAAAAAGTAAAAATTGTATTTGTTTACCTGCATGTCACATGACCATAATTAACGTCAGAGAACATGCAAATGTGACACTTAATTATTCAAAATATTTATTAGAAAATTTCAGGAGTACTTCAAGTTAAAAAAGTATGTGCATTTTAATGTGAAAGACAAAAGCCTTCTATAGACGTAGAAATGCTTAGTTAAATAACTTACAGCAGGGGTCACCTATCTTGGTTCTGGAGGGCCGGTGTCCTGCACAGTTTAGCTCCGACTTCACTCTGAAAAATAAAGGTGCTTTAAAAGGTTCTTTACAGTGATGCCATCGAAGAACCATTTTTGGTTCCACAAAGAACCATTCAGTCAAAGGTTCTTTAAAGAACCATCTCTTTCTTACCTTTTTATAAAGTGAAGAACCTTCTTTCCCACAAAGAACCTTTTGTGAAACAGAAATGTTCTTCAGATGTTAAAGGTTCTTTATGGAACCATTTAGACACAAAAGGTTCTTCTATGGCATCGTGAAGCACCTTTATTTTTAAGAGTGTTCCCTCAACACACCTGCCTGGAAATTTCAAGTATACCTAGTAAGACCGGTTTTAGGTGTGTTGAATTAGGGTTGAAGCTAAACTCTGTAGGACATTGGCCCTCCAGGATCGAGTGACCCCTGACTTACAGAGTGGTAATTCAAATAAAAATCATTGTGTTCATCAGTAGTCAATGCAGTATTGAAACACTTCTTAAACCTGAAATGATTTCTGTAAAACAGTGGTCACATGCTACGTCGTCACCTGGCTAGTGACTTTTGTGTGAATATCCCGGTCTGAAAGACTTCCAGAATGACTTTTTTAAACTGATCTCAGTGTCGATTAATGATCCAGCCATAGTCTCCCCATGTGGATCATTAAACACCGTCCATGAAACCTCTGAAAAATTATTATTGAAGTATTTTTTTTGGCTGACGTTTCAGCTTGTGGTTTTTATTAAGTGAGAGTTGTTTTTAGCTTTCCTTACCTTAGCAAAGGCTCTGACAACTTGACACCTCCTACTCCGGGTAAGTGACAGTTCTGCTGGCAGGAGGCTAAAAGGTTTCTTCACAATTAAATCTTGACAAGCCTTTCGCAGTTTTTGCACCTTTTCTTCTCAACACACTTTTTAAAAACCCCAGCGGACTGTTAAAAAAGCCGATCATTGTCAACTACTAAGGCATTATAATCAGACAATCACATATCATCTGACAGTTTTAGCTTAGTTTGGACATTTCTGGAGTGCAGACTTTTCAGTTTCAATGAGATCTCTCTTTGGTCCATTTTAACAGTAGTTATAAAAACGATATATAAAATGCTCGAATACACTACGTGACTTTTCAAAAACACTAGGCATCACGAAATGACTGAGAATCATGCACTGCCAGACTTGTAGGGGTTTAACAAACAAAAAGTCAAGTATTATAAATCTGTCGTTGGTTATTCTCTTGAAGGCAGAACACAAACTCTGTAAGCCATCAATTAACTATCAGCGCCCTCTGCTGTTTGGTTTTTTAGGATGTCCCAACCAAGCTGGTGGCAAAAGCAGGACCTCTGCCAATGGCTGTGAGAGGCCACTGGTTCCTCAGCCCTCGAACGGAGTACTGTGTCGCTGTGCAGACGGCCATTAGACAGCCGGACGGAGACTATCAGGTGTCTGAATGGAGCCAAGTAGTGGAGTTCTGCACTGGGGGTAAGTAGAGACAGAGTAATAGAGATTTAAATGTGTTTTCAATATTAAAATACTTCCTCTTATGCCAACCTAATATGCCAAGACAACTGACAAAAAGATATCATCAACTGATAAAAAGAAATCTTTGGTCTGTTTGTTTAAGCAGCCCAACATAGCAACAGGCTCAACCAATGGTGTGAGTTCGGGGGAGGGGCTGGTTTTGTCCAGCCAGTAGGAAACAGGAGGACTATCTGGGGAAACCGATTCAGAAACAACCATAATTTCTGCACTTCTCAGCACAGAATTACACTCTAGCATACTGTATGAAGTGTCATGATTATCTTATACTACGGGGTCGTTGAATGCTTGAATCTGATTAGCTGACGAATGTTCTAAGGTGTGTAATTATTTTCAGGGAAACACACGGCGAACGTAGTTTCATGTAGCTCTTCACAGCATTACATGTCCATATCACTTCGCCACACCATTTCATTTATTTCAAAGGTCCTTACAGCCTAAAACAACAAAATAACTAAAACCCACAATGACACTGGCCAAACAAATAAATACAGTAAACAATAGGATAAAAACGACAGATCATTTCCATGTTGTTGACACAAATGTACATTTTATTACGTATGGAAAGTACATACTGTCGCTTCTGAAGTGTTGGATGAGCTGCTTAAGAAATTAATAGTACTCACAATAGTGTTTTAAAGACAAAAACTGGACAAAAGTCGTGAAATATACCATCTGATCTATGTCTTGAGGTGTGGCAACCATAGTATAAGCGAAATAATTGACTTCGGTCCGTTGAATTATTTGAAAATAATGCACAGTTCTCTTTGCGTCATGGCCGCATCACCACCTCAGGTGTGCATTATTTTCTAAGAATTTAACGGCCCATTGTCAGTTATTCCTTACTTAAATGGGAAGTTCACTTCCAGAATAAACATTTCGTAATAATTTACTCACTCCCATGTCATCATTCAAAAAGAAATTAAGGTTTTTGAGAAAAACTTTCCAGGATTTTTCTCCATATAGTGGACTTCAATGGGGATCAACGGGTTGAATGTCCAAATTGCATTTTCAGTGCAGCTTCAGAGGGCTCTACGCCATCCCAGCCAAGGAATAAGGGTCTTATCTAGCAAAACGATTGGTCATTTAAAAAAAAAATTTAAAACATTTATATTTTTTAACCAGAAGTACTCGCTGGGATCATGTAGAACCCTTTGAAGCTGCATTGAAACTGCAATTTGGACCTTCAACCCATTGATCCCCATTGAAGTCCACTATATGGAGAAGAATCCTGGAATGTTTTCTTCAAAAACCTTAATTTTTCATTGAATACTGTTGCTAAAAAAAAAATCATGAACACATGGCTTATTTATCATTGACTCTGTATATTATGCTCAGATAGAAGACACAACCAATTGGAAACATCTTCCCTTTTCTCACCTTCTGTGTCATGTTCAATGTCGTAAGTGGGAATATGCTTTATAGGAAGCACTTATGTTTTAAATTCATTAATAATGGTTTTAAATGTGTTTTTTTCTGCAGATTATGCTATGGAGCATCTCCAGCAGCTGTTAGATAAAGCTCAGGCCGCTGCTGGGAGGATGCTCAGGTTCTCCGTCTTCTACCGCAATCAGAGTCCTGAATACTTCCATTATGTCAGGTTAGTGTCATCTGTCATCCTCAGTCTCTCTGCTGCTGCTCTTTACATATATCTTTCCTTGACAGCCCTAAGACTGCAGTGTATCACTTTTTGAGATGATTTGAGAATGCAAGGTGAAACCTGCTCTATTTACTTCATTCACTTTGCTTGATAACTTTTAATAATCATTCTTTTAGATAGGGGAGCATACTATAAGTAGGAAACATATGGTTAAGAAAGAACGTTAAGAGCCAATCAAAATGCACCACTTTAAAGTGCTTGAGAATTTAAAGCAACAGACAACACAGAGTGTACGCTTATAATAAACATTATTATATATTGGTTTGGATGTTAAAAGGGACATTGGATGCCCATTTTCCACAAGTTGGTATGATTCTTTAGGGTCTTCATGAATTGTCTGCAACATACTTTAGTTAAAATTCCTCAATGGTTGTGTAAAACAACACCCTTTTTACCTTTTCAAAAACAGTGACTTGTTTAGGTGCATGTCTCTTTAAATAATAATGAGCTACTGCTGACCTCACCCCTCTCTTCTGTTTTTGTGTATTTGGTGACTCGTTACCATAAAACAAAACTAATCCACTGCGTCCTTAGTGGCAAACTCGAAAACTCGTATGTTCACTTTTGCATCCAAATACAATACCCCTGCATTGCTTATGAGACGTTGTCACTACAGCTGCTTGAGCACAGAAAAAATGGCGGACAGCATATAACTGGCTGAGAGGGAAAATATGCTAATACAGGACAGTCCATCAGCGGTCGTGGGCGGGGCTTGAGCAATATGACATCACACTGCTCAGAAAATCAAAATGGCTTGATAAATGAGACTGTTTAGGGTTTTTGGGGATTAAAAAAAGGAATAACTTTAATTTTATGGTGTTTAAAATAACAGATTATTTATTATTCTACGTCTCTACATAGATCAGAGTGTGGGGGTGCAATGCTCCCATCCTTCAAAGACAACAGTGGAAGTCACGGCTCCCCCATCAACGGAAAGCTGCGTGGCGTCTTCCTCAGCTGCAACACTGAGTTTGACACAGGCCTCCCTCCCAAAGACTCCCCATACGGCTCTCTGCGCTTCCAAATTTCTGCCGATCGTCTCCTCAACCCAAGTACAAACCTCTACTTCGCTGACTTCTACTGCATGTACACAGCGTACCATTATGTAGTGCTGGTGCTGGCCCCTGCTGGATCGGAGGGGGATAGCTTTTGCCAGAGCCACCTTCCACGACTGGACCTGTCAACCAATCCCTTCCTGA
Source organism: Labeo calbasu (assembly GCA_019740295.1). Lineage (NCBI taxonomy): Eukaryota > Metazoa > Chordata > Actinopteri > Cypriniformes > Cyprinidae > Labeo > Labeo calbasu. The sequence continues at coordinate 11,837 of JAHKKF010493534.1, read as the reverse complement.
CGTACACGCCCGGAGACGTACCGGTCTTCTGTCATGCCAGTGACGTCATTCTGGAAGTGTTGTACACCGAGCCCTTGCTTCTTGAGCAAGGCATCCTGGCTCAGATCAGCGGCCGTCACCAGCTAATGAGCCTTTCCACTGCAAATGCCAAAAAAGACCCGAGCTGTAAGGTGTGCAATATCAGCGTGGGCCGCTGAAGTGTCAGTGACAGCTGTCACTGGATGTGCAACTGGAAACCAGACCATGAAAATCTCACTGGTCTGAGAATCTGAGTAAATATTCAAAGAGTCTGTATTTGGAATTTAAAATATGCCAAAGGCATTGCACAAAATAGGCAAGAATAAATAATAAGAGCATGAAAAATGAATGAGGTCATGACAGTCTGGCTGCTAGTCTGCCCACTTGTTAAGAAACCAAGCCATATGATCTGTGAGGCAACTATTCAGATCTTAAAGAGACAGTTCACCAAAAAATGTTTCATCATTTACTCACTGACTTTTAAAACCTGTATTATTACAACAAGGAGGAAGAGCACCATAAAAGGTCTGTGTGACTAGTGTTATATTTTGAAAGTCATCTGAAGCCATATGGTAACTTGTGTGAGTCAGACTCATGAAGAGTCATGTTAGTATAATCAAAACTAAATCAACTTCCTTAAGACGAATCATATATAAATCATATTTAGTGATATCATTATTGAGTTAAGTAATTGATTGTTTATTTTTAAGTCATTTGTCTTTAAGTCATTGTCTATATATATATGTATGTTAAATTAATTGTACAGAATGCTTTAAACAATAAAACACTTCTGAGAGTTTCTGCATGTTAGTTTTGTAGGTCGTCTGTGTGAAAATTATTGCATTTCAGTATAGCACTGAACAAGTTTTAGTCATAAAATACATCAAATATTGCAAGAAGCTGCATGGGTACCACGGACCAACCCATTCACACCTTTGTTTCGGAATTACATGTCAAAACAGGCCTTGACTTCTCGGTATTTGAGTGCATTGAAATGTCCAAATAGTATGGTCAAGTAATGTCACTAATTCACAGAGAACATAGCAGCCATTGTAGGAATAGTTCACCCGAAAATGAAAATTACCTCATGATTTACTCACCCTCAAGCAATCCTAGGTGTATATGACTTTCTTCTCTCAGATGAATACATTTGGAGTTATATATAAAAAAATCCTGGCTCTTCCTAGCTTTATAATGGCAGTGAATGGGTGTTGAGATTTTGAAGGCCAAAAATGTGCATCCATCCATTATAAAAAATAAAGGCCTTCTGAAGTGAATCAATGTGTTTGTGTAAGAAAAATATCCATATTTAAATCTTTATAAACCCTAATCTCTACTGTTCTGCTAACCGTACTTTTTATGATGGAGGGATGCACTTTATTGGGCTTCAAAATCTCTATTTTACTACCATTATAAAGCTCAGAAGAACCAGGACATTTTTTAGTGCAACTCAGATTGTGTTTGTCTGAAAGAAGAAAGTCATATACAGCTAGAATGGCTTGAGGGTGAATAAATCAAGGGGTAATTTTCATTTTTGGGTGAACTATCCCTTTAAACCACAGTTTACAGATTTACAAACCTATGTGGTAATATTTGATAACTGAAGGTGGCCAGTGTCTGCAAGTAGCATAATCTGATCAGGGCTGATTATGAACAGGCCATTCATTATCAGACTGAACAAGCGCTGATCTCTCTGTCTGTCCGTCTGCAGCTGAGAAAGCAGGATTTATCTGTGCTGCAGCCCGGCACGTCCTTAGCACTCTCACACGAATGAGATAAATTACAACGCAAACTCTCAATTTCCCTAACAGCAGGAATGATTTCTTTATGGCTTCTGCAAAGCATTTTACACAGCATTGTAATATCCTGGAGGTTAAATGAAAGAACTAAACTGGGTTTAGTTTTCCATCTAAAATGCACTGGTAGTCACAATCCTAAAACATGCATAAATGTGACCCTGGACCACAAAACCAGTCATAAGTAGCATGGGTATATTTGAAGCAAATGCCAAAAATGCATTGTATGGGTCAAAATTAGAAATAAAGGTGATTTTTTTAAAATGGTTGTATCTCAGCCAAATATTGAAATTATTCATTATTTTGAAACCTCAATTTAAAAAAAATTACCATCATGGTTTTGTGGTCCAGGGTCACATACAACTTCTCAAACTAAATAAACAACATCTTAAGTTTCCAATCAAGGGTTCTCACGTCAATCCAAAGGCCTATGTCAGGTAGCAATCCGGGAATTAATAGATTTAAATGGATTATAGCGTCCAAGACAAAAACGTCCTGGGATTGAATAAACCTCCTTGATCCTAGTTCGTGTCCTGTATGAATTTGTTTTAGCTAGTATTTGTCACCCATCTAGACGCCGTAAATAATAAAAAATACTTTGTCTCAGAGCCTACTAGAATAAAAAGCATAGAAATTTGACCACAGACACTTTCTTTGATACAAAACACCAATAGATAAATGCAGAAGAAAATGTCAGTCATGAGGAAGCAAGTTCAGTTCTCTTTAATTTATATAATAAAATATTTACTTTAAAATCTTGATCACCCATGATATGAAAGTGTTTTATAAACATGTTAAAGTGCTCAATCATTCAAAATAAATGGCACTTTCCTACAATAATGTCTTTAAAAATAGAAAATATAAAATCACATTTATTTGACACGATATCAAATATTTTCCGCAGTATGCAAGGTTTAATAAACATTTCCACAGTATATGTGAGATATTAACATATTTAAATAAATTTAAATTTAAAAAAAGCATTTGTGATCTTTGACCGTGGCAACGGTTTTTTAGTCAGTACGTGCTAAACGGGTCAGCAAGCAGGTGCCAAAGTGCAAACGTTTGTAGTTTTTAGGTTTGTAGACACAGTGTAAAACCATCGTTAGAAAACAGCACATTCAGTCACACTTAACACACATGAATGGAGTAGTTACTGCCATTGTTATTGTCCCATCGAGCAGCACTGAACTCAGCCGGCAAGTATGACACGCAGAACTCGATGCGCTCGCCCGGATTTATCCGCTCAGGGACGCCGATGTTAAACTCAAACACGTCGGTTCCAGGTTCCCCGTAACTCTGCTCCAGATAAGTACACGGCACGTCCTTGTAACTGCGCCAGGTGTCGAAAGTTATACGGATTTGCACCGCTTTCTCAAAACAAACGTTCTTGACGCGTACGGTGCCCAGAATGGAGCATCTGGTGACGTTACAGCTCTCCAACACAACCATATGATCCTGAAGCCGACTTCTGAACGCCTGGAAATCTCTACAAGGCTGTTCGAAGCCAAGCTTCAACTTTAAAGTTTTATTAACAGTCTCTTTAGTGCAGCCCAGCTTCTTTAGTCGTGGTATCTTCACCGGTTCTCGCGGGATTTTGTCCTCTTTCTCGGAGAACAAGCGCACCGTGATGAGAGAAAGTCCTTTGGCGTCGGCGAACGCGACGCGTTTTTCCCTGCGGCTGCTTTTGGCGGTGATGAGGCCTGTCGAATGGGAGTGTCTGTATTCAAACACCGGCTGAAGGGAGATGCAGGGCCGCAGGGGTTTGGGTGAAGACACGCCGAGCAGGTGGTTAATGTTTGGTGATCCTCTGCACCTGAAGCCCACGGTCATATCCACAGACCTCACTGAGACAGGCGGGCCAAACCTCGACATCACACTGGAGGTGCAGAAATATGATAAAATGATGATTTACATGGTTGTTTTTACTTTGTAGTATCATTTTACACACTTAATGACCAATTCATTCAAGTTTTTCTATTAGTTTATCAACGTTGTGTAATGTTTACACTCGCAAGCAGTAATTTCTAGTCAAAGAAGTGTTTCAGAACTGCTGTTTTCCAGAAATATTGATTGCAGAAATTCCCAGGCCTTTTCAAAAGTTGATTCTAGCACTTTCCATAACTTATTCAGGCCTGGAAACCACACTATTATTTGATATTTCCAGGTTTTTAATGACTATGGCAAACCCTTTATTTTAATCAGACAATAAACTTACTTTGCACAAGTCATCTTCAGCATATAACAGTGAAACTGTCCTTCAGAATTAGTCGAAGTGTCCCACACTTTAAATTGAGCTGACGCTGTAAAAACACAGACATAAGTGGTTTTAGCAATTTCACACAAGCAAGTAAATCAATAGTTTTTAATAAAACTTAAAAATAAAAAAAAAAATCTTACTGTGCTTTAATTTTGAGCATTGGATTATCCGATGAAATGCTTAAAAATATGATCTTTTTTGTTTTGAAGGACACAGGTTTGTGATGTCTTGGACTACCTGCTCAGATGAGCTTCAGGAAGCATTGTGTGAAGTCTTGCGTCACTTCATCTTTTATAGTAGCTTGAGCCCTCCTCCAAACACAAGCCAATGAGCTTTGCAAAGACCGGATAGGACTTAACCAGCTATTTATGACCTGATCTGTGGGCTAAAGAGTAGGAGACTAAATCCTAGGGCAAATACATTTGGATACTTGACAAATATCAGGAACAATAATTTAAAAATCATTAGGATTTTAGGTTAACATTCATATGAATGTTTAGGGAAAACAGCTATATTGTAGTTCCTGTGTCTTATTTTCTTAACTTTGTACATTTTTAGTTTGGGAAATGTATTTATTTACTTATTATTTATTATTATTTTTTTAATTTAATTAGAATATATATATTTTTAAATTATTATTATTATTATTATTATTTGCAGGTGACTTAAGTAGTCCTAAATAGTCCAGGGTGGCAAATGAATTTATTTTTTAATGTATAAATACATCATGTAGTCTCTCAACTAATGTAAGTAAAAACAGCATATCACATGGTAAAACTTCTTGCTCTTACAATTTACACAATGAAAAAAAAAAAAATGCATCACCATAAGTTTTTTATTTAATTAATTTATTATTATTATTGTTATTGCAAAAATTGCTTTCTGAAAAATAAAAATGTATTCTCATTTACTGTATGTCTCATTTACACTTACACAATGAGTGGCACTTACACCATTCTCACCATTTCCAACAAGTCTGGAAAGGCAGTGATGACATTTCTATTTGATCCGATTTATGTAAGAGTGAAATTAACATAATTATGCCTTAGGATACTGAAGAAAAGCATAAAAATTCCTCAAGGCCATCTACCCATAAAACAACCCAGTGAGCATGATTTTTAACCTCATTAGGCTTTCATTCTTCATGCTTGAGTTTCTTTTACAAAAACAGATAGAGCAAGAGAGAAAATTACCATTGCTGCCATTTCAGATCTGTAGTGTGGCACGTAGTGCGGATGAATGTGGTTTGAACTCTTGCCAATCAAAGCCTCAAATACAGAAATGCCAAACTGACTCATTGACGGTTTGCTTAACTAGTTCTAGTTATAAGCAAAATAACTTGGTAATGGAAGGCAGTGCAAATTATATAATACATGGTACTAGAGCAATATAGTTGTGTATTAGCGCCGTTCACTCAAAATATGAAAATGTTGTGTTCACAGGGCCAAAATCCAATTTTATATCGAATGTATACTAAAGAAGCAGATCTGGGCCTAAACATTGCAATATTTCACACAGAAAAATCATAAATAGTTGCAATGCTGTGTGAAATCACATTGACATGATCAGACACGTATAATCTTGGAGTATTGTTTGGGAAAGCATCAAACTATAAACATTACTGAGTTAAAATGAGACAACTCTGGATGTGACATGTCTGACTTGTTTCTTTTAGGATGAAAATGCATAGTAATGAATTTGGCAGAAATGCACTGCTGTGCAGCTCCGAAACGCTGCCTCTGTCGTCTGCTTCCTGCTGCGATGATTTCAAGTAGATCTGTGGGTGTCAGAGAAAGATAAAACATCCAAGATCAGTGTTTCCAAACCTTTTTTGTCTCATGCACCCTCACAAAACCCCTTCATCAGCACCAAACCTGAAACATGCTCATATTAACTCATAATGGCTATTGTTCAGCATCAGTAACACTCATTATTGCAATGATTTACTTTTGAACTGAAACTGAAGCACAGAATCTCATTTTTGCTATAGCAAAATCAAAATCTTTCTATGATAGTTTTCGAAGAGCAGAAGTGATGTTTTATATGCCCGTATTGCAAGATTACAGATGTCTTGTTTGTTTCCTGATTATTGGCCGATGTGTGCACTTCCTGTGCCTCATAATGAAAGACTTCACTATTCATTCCAGTGTTTGCACAGTGCATTAGCCAATAGCTGGATTGTGACCTAGTTTGTGAAAACCGATAAACAGTTCTCGATGATTTCTGCCAGAACTGATGATGGACAGTGTGGGCTTCCTGTCACTCAGAGGGCGAAAGGAAGTCACTGTGAAATCGGAAGCAGTGACAGAGGCCAATAAGCTATCACTGAGAGTTTACAAAAAACCCACATTACCAAGAATTATGTTAACCGACGTCAGTGAACTCTGGGTGTGACTGTGTGACGAAAAGTGGCTGACATGAGTGCGATTCTTACTAAATTTCCATTGAAGATAAAGTTAAAAATAATTAGTTCTGTCATTTGTGACCTTGAACCACTGGGTGGTTGGGACAGGGCAATTTTTGTCTTAAAAATCTGTAATCTGAGGGTGCAAAAAATGTAATATTAAAAAAAAATAACCTTTAAAGTTGTCCAAATGACGTTCTTCGCAATGCATATTACCAATCAAAAATTAAGTTTTGATATATTTATGGTAGGAAATTTACAAAATATCGTCATGGAACATGATCTTTACTTAATAATGATTTTTTTGCATGAAAGAAAAAATTACAAGTTTGACCCATACAGTGTATTGTTGGCTATTGCTATAAATATACCCGTGCAACTTATGACTGGTTTTGTGGTCCAGGATGACGTTTACATGTTGCTCCAAACCTGTATAAAAGTTTTTTTCTGAAGTCAGTGAAAGAAAGTGGGGTTCGAAAGTTATCTGGTTCTGGACTCCATTGAGTGTCATTATATTTTCAACTTTTCGTACAGGTTTGGAACATGTAAATAATGACAAAATTTCATTTTTTGCGTAAACTAACCCTTCAAACCACATAATAAACTGATAAGAACTCCTATTACTTTTATAGACAAAAACAAGTTGAAACATGACTAAACAAATTTTGTCCATATTGTGATTGCAAGGGATAGTTAACCCAAAAATGAAATTTAGCTTTAAATGTACTCACTCTTAAGCCATCAAAGATGTAGGTGAATCTTTCCCTCAGTTTAACAGTAAAGAAGATTTTCGCCTGAAAACACGGTCTTTGCGATTCATAAAATGCAAGTCAATGGTCAGCACTTAAAAGAGTAAAAGAAAGCACATCAGGCAACACAAAATTAATATCCGTGGCTCCAGACGATATATAGAGGTCTTACGTGAAGTGAAATTGAACATTATTTACACAGGGTTGCCAACTCTGACGCATTTGGCGTGAGACACACGCTTTCAGGCTCTGTCTCACGCTCTCACTCCGCCCATGTAAATCTCACGCCAAATTGGCAACCCTGCTTGCGATTTTTGAACGTTTCAACTTTCAAATGTTGTAAGTTTCAAACGATAAATACCGTTTTGGCGCACGTAATGTGGCGTAAATCGTAAAATGTAGCGCTTCTGTTAATGCCAGAGCCATTGAAAAACAGAGCTGCGATGAGCTGTGATCTCGCCGGCGTCGCCGCCACGCGGTCACGTGATTCACGAGGCTCTAAAAACAAACCAGCGTTGACCGTACATTTGAATGGGTTTAAGTAGGACAGAGACGACAGCTTCACTATACAGGTATTTGCAGCAATTTTTGGTAAACATTACAGCATATTATGCCTTTGTAGAAAAACTATGGTTGTACAAATGGTAATCAACGCGCCAAAAACATGGTTACTACACTTTTACTATAATAAAACCATGGTTAATGTTCGTAAGGGTTAATATGGTTTTCTTCTATTTAACCCTCAGGTAATGCTAATGTGACCATACAGTTTAACTATTTTTCAGTTAAACAAATGTTCCATATTTTAGTTCAATAATATTCATTTAATATTTTAAGGAGATCATTTAGTACTAAAACTATTTGTCCAATAATTATGGTTCATTAATGACTAAAAAATAAAAAAAATTAGTGTAGTATTTAAGGTTAAATAGAGAAAAGGGTTTTAAATTCAAATGCAAAGAGGCAAATTAGTCATTTGTATCTAGAATATTGCAGGTCATACTAGCTTACTTATTTTTAAGTTTTTCATTTGAATAAATATTTAGAAATGATTAAACACTATATATTTTTAAATGTGATACTTTTATAAGTATACACAATGAATGGTAAAATGGTGCTAAAAAGGCATTCAGCTGCATTTTTATCCCCTTATATGTTCAGTATATACATATAAATTGACATTTAATCGAGATCCCCCTCCAACTCCAAAACAACAACAACAACAACAAAAATCTCACTCCAAGCTGAACTTAAAAGTTGGCAACCCTGATTTACAGCATTTTTACCTGTAATCCAGCACCTCAGGCAAACGGTCCGTTGGTGGGAATTTCGCGCATTTTCATTTTTCCAGATTTTCCGTTCGGGAGTTTGTGTTCAAGTTTGTTTTCTGAATTCGCCTATTGAGAAACAGAAAGCTGCTTAGTTTAAAACTGATTTTGTGTGAGCTGTGCTTCATACATCGCTACGCTATTGACGATTGACAATAGATCTTTGTTTGCGAAATTGCATTATAATATCATTGATGTGACTGCATCTCGTAACAACCGGTTTTCATTGTACGGGTGTTGACTGAGTGATTCTGTTTAAACTGTACGTTTACACATACTTTAGTATTTACTTGGCCACATTTCCAGGATTCTGAGGTTAATCTTGATGTGAAATCATGATTCTAGATTAGGACCCGTCTGTGTATCAGGCCTAGCTCAGTGAATCACACATTTCAAAATACTAAAACAATAATAAAAATACTTTGTTGCTGGTTCAAGCCTGTAGGCAGAGGTTTCAACATGTGAAACCACCACAACCACAGGTGTATAATTTAGGCTACGCATACGCTGAGGAATGATCACGTACACAGCACCGGAGAAGTGGTAAAAAGTTCAGTACAGGATATGGAGCAATATGTGTGTTTCTCAAGGTGGAATAAGAGAGGTGAAAGACTAAGAGTGAGATTAGGCAATGTTACCTGTCAGATTACAAGGTGATGCAGGGCGTAGTGGCTTTAATGTACCTGAAACGCTAAATCGGTGTCTGGTTTCATGAGAACTGGTGGCACTTGTTGATTTAAATAATAATATTGAAGAATTTTAACACTTTTAGACCCACTAAAATCAGGCATTTTAACCCTGTAATGCCTGACATGCAAGAAATAGTTAGAAAAATATGCATTTTTTAAATAGAACAGTTTAAAAAAAAATTGCATGTATTATGTTTTTTATCATAAACTTTTACGGCTCATATAATATGATATATCCAAGATGTTCATGTCTTTCTGTCCTCAGTCGTAAAGAAATTATGTTTTTCGAGGAAAGCATTTCAGGATTTTTCTTCATATAATGGACGTCAATTGTGCCCCCAATTTTGAACTTTCAAAATGTAGTTTAAATGCAGCTTCAAGGGCTCTAACGATCCCAGTCTTATCTAGCGAAACAATCTGTCTTTTTTTTCGGAAAATAAAAATGTGTATAATTTTTAAGCACAAAAGCTCGTGTAGCACAGGTTCTGGCATGCGCGTTGACAACGTACTGTTGAATCATGTCGAAAGGTCACACCGAACGTAGGAACCACAGACCCAGTGTTTACAAAGCGAACGCTCAAAGACTAAGAAAGTACAAGTAAGTACAGAACCTAATAGGATGTTGCGCATGCGAGATGACTCACTCTCCGAGATGACTCGTTAAAAGATTCGTTCAAAATGAACGAATCGTTCAAGAACGACCCGTGGACGCGCATCTGAGAGCCTGTGCTACGCAAGCTTTTGTGCTTAAAAAGTATTCAAATTTTTATTTTTCGAAAAAATGACCGATTGTTTCGCTAGATGATAGTGTTGGGTTCGAGTCCACCTAAGTTGAGTCCGAGTCTTTAACCAGTCAAGTCTGAGTCCAAAATAAGCCGTGTCGGGCTCAAGTCCGAGTCCCAAAGGACCGAGTCCGAGTCCAAGTAAACACTACTGTTTGTCAGTATCTTAATATTGTTTTAACCCAAAGGGTTCCCAAACTCGGTCCTGGAGGGCCGTGTCCTACAGAGTTTAGCTCCAGCACCACACTGTAAAAAATTATTTCACAGTTTAGTTGGTTCAGTTAATGTTTTTAAGTTGACACAACTTGCAGCTTCTGAATTTGTTCATTCAACTAAATATTTCAAATTTTACTGTCTCAACTTGATAAAAGCGTTTTTTTTTTATTTGGCTTTCTCTGTCAAGATTTATTTAGTTTTATTTATAGTGTTGTTTTAACATGTTTCTGTATTTTTCATGTTTGTGATATTCTGGAATGACTGAAGATCAGCACAGCATTCAGCAATCTTGTGGTTGAACTTCAGCAAGTCCTTTTGCAGTTGTATCCATCAGTGCTATACAAACATGTGAATGACTATCACATTGTAGAGCTTGGACAAAGTTGTAAGTAAAGTTATTTATTTAGTGAACATATTTACTGGAGTTTGTGACTGTTAATATTATAAGGCATATTTTAACGCTTCCCTTTGTTTTTATTGAAGCACACAGGTTCTCAAGAGGTATTCATCAAGGACATGACTGTTGGCATATTATAGTTGTGGGTGACCAAATTGAACACCATCAGTCTGCAGTGATGTGTTCCTGGTAATAGAGGAAATCTTGGTTATCAGCGGTTGTAACATGTAAGTTTTCGATATGGTACACAGTACTTACTGTATGTCATGATACACGGTACATTCACAATACTAAAAAAGCCAAAAGTGTTAAGGGGATAGTTCACCCTAAGATGAAAATTTGCAAGGTGTAGGTGACTTTTGTTTTGCTTCAGTAGAAGATTTTTAGCTGAAATTGTGGTCCTTAGTGATTCATAAAATTTATGTCAGTTGCTATTAGGGTTGTAACGGTACGTGTATTAGTATCGAACAGTTCACAGGGAAATTCCAAAAGGAAGTGATCCTCCCAATGCCCTGCTCCCTTTGAAGGGCAGAGCTCTTGGAGTTTAGACTTTAGAGTGAGCAGGGCATGTGTGTGCCATTATGTAGACATTTGCAATGCACTTGGCAAAGGGAGCAACGTAATTTCCTCATTATCTTCAGCCGGCATGTTTCTGTGACAATGCAGCATGGTGTCCGTCAGCAGATGACGCTGTTTTAATGGCATAAATGTCTTTTTATTGTTTTTGCAATAAAAATTTTATTGTTTACTGTTGCAAATAAACATACAGTTTATATTTTAAAAAGTTTTATACTAAAATTAGTTTTTATATGTTATATTTTTTAAATATAAAATGTATGTTTATTTGCAACAGTAATGCTGACAACAATAAAAAGACATTTTCTATGCCATTAAAACAGCAACATCTGTTGATGGACACCATGCTGCGTTGTCACAGGAAAATGCCAGCTGAAGATAATGAGGAAATTATGTTGCTCCCTTTGCCAAGTGCATTCCATACATCTACATAATGGCACACAGGTGCCCTGCTCGTTCCAAAGTTTGCACTCCAAGGGCCCTTTGAAGGATCAGCGCATAGGCATGATCACTTCCATTTGGAATTTCTCCGCGAACCGTTCGGTACTAATACACGTACTGTAACACTGTAACGTTGCTATTGTGATTGTTAATGTCATTTTATATTAGATTTTTTTTTTTT
>JAHKKF010493529.1:0-16759 GCA_019740295.1 Labeo calbasu | reverse complement strand
CCTGCTTATTGCAAACAGTGGTGATTATCTGCACCTCAGTATTGTAGTACATTATAAAACAGTATGCAGTAATAATGTATTGAGTGTAAATTATCATTTTAATGCAAATTATTAAATGGATACTACCTTGTAGAGACAATATAAGCCCTTCCTTCACCTACCCTAACCCTACCAGATACTTTATTTTCAACTTTTCTATTATTTCCTTCATTTTTATTGAAAATTAATGCCTTTCCGAGGTGATATGAGATTTTAAAAGTGAGAAAAAAAAAGGTTTGGCAAATGGTGGATTCAAACCTGGGTCGATTGCGTCAAATATGACTACAGCACACATTTTTTGATTCATTAGATAGTTATTAGAATATCGTCTAATGTAGTGTTGACTAGTCCAATCACACATTTGTGGGCGGACTTAGTGTACATAGCCTCTGCCAACTAGTCGGGCTGTTTGCACTTAGTGTACATAGACACTTCATTATATATTTTACATATATATTCTGTATAACTTTATATACATAGCAAACAAACATTTAGGCAACTTGTACAAACCTTATTTGAATGTATCCTGACCACGTTCAACCTGGAATTAAAAAAACAAAAATAAATAAATAAAACAAGAATTACAAACAAACAAGATATTTAGCATAACATTTGCCTGTTTAAGGACATTTATTTATTTATTTATTTCGTAAGACTGTTTGTGCACCTTTTTAATGCCAATAAAGCAATTTTCTTTTTCAAACTTTATTTTTGTTTTGTTTTGTTTTGTTTTATTAATTTGTTTATTTTATTTGTTTGTTTGTTGCCTGTTTTTGTTCTCAATTTTCATTGGGTTCTCCTTACCACAAGTACCACAAATTAGCAAGTCTCATTACAGTAAATATGACCACGTTGCAAAAACTGGCGTAATGACAGTTCTATACTGTCTTACCATGGCAAATTGCCGTAATTCTAAAACAAAATTAAATATAATTTTATTCACACTTTATTTTAAGGTCCAATTCTCACTTTATCAAACCATTAACTATGAATTTTGCCTCAATAAACTCCTAATTTGCTGCTTATTAATAGTTAATAATGTAGTTATTAAATTTAGATGTTGGGTGGGATTAGAGAATATGGTCATGCAGAATATGTGCTTTATAAGTACTAATAAACAGCCAATAAGTTAATAATAGGCATGCTAATAAGCAACTTCTTAGTCTGCATTACAGTAGTAAGATTGATAACGTAATTGTTCAATAAAAATAGGCTTGATTTTCTTTACAATTTCTCATTCTGTATAACTTTATATACATAACAAACAAACATTTAGGCAACTTGTACAAACTTTCAATTTCTCATTCCTTTCTTTCTTTCGTTTTCTGGGTGACATTTGACCCGGACATCATCATTTTTTTTCTCTTTTTCTTTTGTGATCTTACTCTATTATGAAGAATGTACAGTGTGTTGCCTAAGTTGCAGTGTATTGAGATTGCTAGGTCAGATTTAGGTGAGTTCCTCTTTTAGTGTGTGCGCATGCATTTGTCCCTCTGTTTTTCCGCAGTGGGTTGGAAACAGGAGTTTCAGTCGTTTACTTTCCAACTCTACTTTCTCTTTCTGTTGCTTCCTCTCTTCTCTCTTCTCTCTCTCTTTCTCTCTCTCTCTATGCCGTTCTCACCTCTCTTTGTCCTTTTCACTCTAAATTTCCCCTCGTTGTCTGGAGGCGTGCGTGTGTGTATGGGAGACAGGTCTTTGGTAACGGTTACATAAAAGCCTCGGGTCGGCAGCGCTTTTTCAGCATGTGACAGCAGTTGCAGCACGTTATATATATGACAGGTGCACAGCAGGTGAGAGTCGCCGTGGAAACAGTGTAACCAGGGGGCGGACAGGAAGTTTAGGGATGACCACAGCTCCTGGCTAGGAGCAGACTGTGCTAAACCACATGTTTGAGGACGTGTTTTTTGTGGGAGGTCCAGACTTGCTTTATGTGCTGGACAGACCAAACCACACCCAGCTCTTCTGCACTGTCTGCGGGCTGAGCTCTGCGCCTGACCCCCCCCCAGACTCAGTGTGGTGGAACGGTGGTACAACCGACTACTTGTGCGTATGTGCTTTTATCAGAGCCTCCCCTCTTGTAGCAGTTGCAAAAACACCCACACTTGACTTTTTAACCCAACACCTGCTCAAGCATTTTTTTTCCCTTTCTGTTGGTATTATATTAACATGGTATCACTAGAAATTGGCTTAGACAGACTATATACATTAGTTCCAGTTCTGGATGCTGATTGGTCAACGTTGTTTTTCCAAAACTGTGAATTTAACTTAAGCGCACATTTGGAATATTGCATAAAACGTGCAAATAAGCACCATTTCCATCCAACGTGTCAAAGAAAACAAAATCGCCGCTTCCTGATAAATCGGCACTAAATATCTCTAAGAAAAGTAGGAGAAGCCACTGAATATAAACATTTTCATATATAATAAATTACTTGTGTGTCAGATCGAGCAGGTGAAAAACAATAAATGCGGCCATTGCTTTCTGAGGTGGACGTCTGCTGTTTAGGAATGCAATTGTGTGAGACAGAGACAATTATATAGAAATACTGTGACAGCAGACTTAAGAGCATTTAAGAATGACCAAGACAATATTTCAAATGCTGTGCAACAAGATCGGTCCACTGGGTAGTCAGGTTATGCCGTCCCATAGCCGTTTCCATCTCCCATTATTCACATGAACCCTTTTCCGCACAAGTCAAAAACCACCTTAAGCGAGCGTACGTTTTGGGGGCAAAAAGTAAATGTCAGGCTTTCTATAGATATATCTCTCGTGTGTATGTTGAGTATTCGCTGAGTTTCAGTTCATTTTTGTGACGCGTTTCAAAATGAAGATCACGGAGACCAAGGCGGCCTTTCTGTTTTCTTTATTTTCGGAAGCACAAAGTTTTGTTGTTATGTGTGTATACAAATAAAAGTACACCCTTTACAGATTCAATTGATGCATTGCTGTTATCTGAACGATCGGAAATGACAGAGTAATTTAAGGCCCTGTTTACACTAGTGCGTTTTCGTTTTAAAACAGCGGTTTAAAATGAAAACGAACCACTAGTGTTTTCTCTGCATTTCAGAAACGATCTCCATCTACACTACACAACCAAAGACGCGTGTCACATGACCATTCACGCTGGTACAACCATAGATATGTATAGGTAGATGCCCTATGGCAGCCGCGTCTACGTGCTTGGAACAGTCGAATGATGCATCTACCTGCAGAAATCTACGGGTACAACAATGAGCATGATGTTTTTGTTTATACGCTCATCAAGGATACGCAGTTCAATGTGGGCAGCCACGCCATCATTTTCAAAAGTCTTCATTTTGGTCCGTTTACACTGAAACACTGCCTGGAATTTTCAAACTAAAACGGGATCTGCAGCGTTTTCAAAAATCTCAGTTTTCGAGGGTTAAAAACACCAGAGTAGTGTAAACGACAGGCGTAACCATAGCAAAGGTTATGCATTTTAAAACGAAAAAAGCTTGGAAAATACAATATTTATGTGATGCCACACCTTGCGGCTTTTGGCTGTAATTTTCAGTCGAAGGGCAACAAGAGAAGCGATGTAAATCTTCACTGCTTTCCTAATGATAAAAAGAGGAAAAAAGAATGGGAAGATGCTTGTGAAAGACTAAAACATCCTAAAGACCCGCGTCTTTGTTCTCTCTGCTTTAGCCCTGATTCTAGCCAGTACATCACTAGCCGGGTTTCCACCCAAAATTGCGAATTTAACTTGAGTGCAAAATTGGAATATTGCGTAAAACATTTGCAAATAAGCACCATTTCCATCCAGCGAGTCAAAGGACTCCTTTGAGGCTTTTAGTAGACCACAGCTATAGAAAGAGCTTCCAAATGGCAGACACAAGAAACGCTAGATGCCATCCTGGTAGGATGTAAACATGTCGATGCTTGACATGACGCCGCAGCCGCTGAAGAAGTTTCTCAGCGTGGATTTCACTCAATATCTGGGGTTGTTTCGATTCCTTGAGTGGAATAAATCCATGCCATGACATTTGGTTTAAGCCTACGTTTATATATCAACGACTGTAAGCTCTTTCAGTAGCTGTGGTCATTATAAAAGTATTTTGTATTCCGAGTGTCAGTACCTCACCGACTGCAATCATTTAATGTCATCGAAATAATGGTGCTGCAATGTCCTTAATACCTTAAAACCTTTCTGGGCCTTGAATGTGGTAGTTGCATTAGGGTCAGAAAGCTCTCAGATTTCATCCAAAATATCGAAGATGGATGATGAACGACTTGAGGGTGAGTAACTAGTGACAGAATTTTCATTTTTGGATTAACTATCCCTTTAAAACAGCTGCTGGCCACATCACATACTGATCAACATGCAGTTGTAAACGTGCCTTGCCATAAAGTTTAAAAGTTACTTATTGCATTAACAATGAAACACAGGACTATTTCAATAATATAAATCCTAAATGCGTATCTAAAAATGTGTATCTAATGCATTAAACAGTTTAATTTCTTATCTTTGCCAGCATATGCTAGTATATAGATGTCTTCCAAGCTAATAGATGAAGATGAAATGCCACTAAACTCCCATTCTGATTTCAAGGGGGGCTTTAAACCATGCATATATGAATTTTAGCCATACGATTTTGTATACTGCATTTGAACGCATACTGGCTTTAGCATTTACTGTAATGTGTTTTTTTCTTTCAGCTGATTTTGTGTATCATTTCCTGGTGGCAGACATATGATGTGGTAAAAGACTTCCTGAGGCCACATGTGTATGCTTTGTACTGTGAGCGATGTACTTTCCGTGTGTGTGTGTGAGAGAGAGAGATCTTGACAATCTACTACGATTTTGTAGCATTTCGATGAGGCCTAATTTGACCTCTTGTACAATCATCAAAATGTCAGCATCAAAAGAATCGGTGGCGAATCGCGCTGACAGTCCCTGCTGGAAACTTTGGGGCTGCACTGCCTCCCCGAGCTGTGTTTCTTCGTATTGAAGGAGTGGATAATTCTTAGAGAGTGTCTTTGATTTTTCGGGTTTTGACATGTGAGAATATATAGACGAGGTTATTGCTCATTTAGGGAGACTGAGAGGTCAAATTAGCAGAAAAGTGAATACTGAAAATTCTTCGAATCTTTCTCATTCTGACTGGCGCAGGTTGAAAATGCCAGATCATTGAAAGAGAGTGAGAATGAGAGTGTTTAACTTTTTGGAGTGCTTTTTACTTAGAAAAGCTGTTATTGTCCCCATAGTTCTGTTTTCTGTAACCTTATAAACTATTATTAACACATCAACTTTTTTCATACCCCTTGCTCCATCTGAAGTCAATGAGTGTTCTTGGATTTACTGCTACTGGTTGAAGCCGTTCATAAAACTAAAGCTGTGGTTTGCAATCCAGCTGGCAGCGCGATAGGAAGATGATTAGTATCGGATTGAGTGTAGTAGGTATATATGAATAAAGTAGAAAGTGCACTGTACATGTTATGTTTTATTACTTTCTCTGCGTGCAAAGGAAATATCAAAGCAGATTTGTTTAAGTGCAATGCATTTCTAATGCATGGTTAGATATACCATGCGATTAAAAGGTAAGTTGTGTACTTTAGATGTTTATTTTATTGTAAAATATATTTAAAGGGTTTTTCCTCAGGTAATGATTCCATTTGTGCCTTATTTTAAAATATATTGTAAACTTGTGCATGTATTTAACCGTTGTAATGTGCATGATTCATCAACTGCTTTAACTTTAATTGTTTGGAAATCGCATGATTAGAAATGGCAGAAATTATTATTAGTTCAAAGTTAAGATTTTGTTATATGATTAAAAAAAAGCTTTCACTCACAACTAAATGCTCATTAGCTGTATTTTCCTTCTAATACACTGTTCAGACATGCTCTGCTATGTATCTTTAATACATTTATTAGAATATGCTTTAAAAAAAAAATACGAATGAACATCCGGAAGCGTGGGATCGTCTACAATGCATATGTTCCATGACTTCTCGTCCTGATGATGCAGATTAAATATACCTGTTTTAAATATTTCACACATTCACTTATACACCCACACACACTCTGGGTGGATTTGCTGCTAATAGTGAGCAGCGAGATCTTTTAGGTGCTTTGCTCAATCGCAGGAAGTCATTGTTGACCTAGTTTAGCAACACTGGTAAGGCGGCTCTGCAGGCATCGGCCTCATAACCCATTGTGCATCACTAATTATGTGCTTGTGTTATCCATAGGCCTACTATATTATGTGCTCGTGTTATCAATAGGCCTAGTATACTTTTAAATATATAAAATATATAAAACATAATAAAAATGTACTTTTAAATTTATAACAATAAGATAGAAACAACACTTCACATTGCTGAACCTCAACTGCCCTAAGAAATATATATAAATAAATACAACAATACTCGTTTTTTTGATTAGCTTTTTGGATCCACTTCAAATGTTCACTATATATATGTGTATATATATATATATATATATATATATTTTTTTTTTTTTTTTTTTTTTTAAGCAAACACATGCCGGCACGCAACACACAGCATATAGCTGTGATTTTGAGATCTCAGCAGATCTGGGCTCTTTGCACATATCAGATGTAGTGCACTGATTTTGCATTCAAAGACATTACAGAGAAATAAGCACACCTGATCTAGTCCGGATCCAGCGGTTAAAAAAACCCGAAGAAGAGAAAAAATACAATAGTCTCCTTTGTTGCTCACACAGCCGCTTATATATTACGTCAAAGAGATATTATCAATAGATATTGTCTTATCATACCATAAATGTACTGCGTTTACCCCATCGTTATTCATGTAATTTCATACCAATATACAATTATGTGGTAAACTTATTTGTGTACGTTTATATTTCTTTTTACAACTTTGTTTTAATGGCTGCTTAATGTCTAAAGCTTAAAAAAAAAATATAAAGTACAAAGAATGTGTTGACCTAGCAGAAGAAAGAAACTCAGAAGAAATGGGAGCACAGGGCCCAACCTAACACTTTTTGACATTCTTAGTTAATGTAAATCCACGTGGGATTTAGATTTAAATTTTTATCCACATAAATTTCACACGTCTATTACAAATATGCCCCTCTGTTTCATAATTAGTGTATACGTGTTTCATTATTTACCTCAAAAGAATGGAAGTGAAATGTGACAACATGCCCCGTAGGTGGGGTAAATCGTAACACGTGAGGGGCACGTTGTAACATGACCGTATGACGGCTTAAAATGATATCTGATCTAATGAAAAAATATTTTGTCAGTAAAATAAAATTAACATTTTCAAATAAAATAACGTTGTCGTTGTTTTCTTTTTTTTTAGAATTTAAAATAATTCAATTTTTTTGACAGTAAACACATTGCAACCATGCTTGGGACAGCCCTGATCGCAAGACACAGCTACAGTGACATGCGAAATTTTGGGAACCCCTTGCAGAATCTGTGAATAATTTTAACAAAATAAGAGAGATCCTACAAAATGCATGTTATTTTTTATTTAGTACTGTCCTGAGTAAGATAAGAGACGAATTTGAAGATCAAGGTATATTGTACTCAATTTGTCTTCCTTTCTAACTGTAAAAGAAAAGAAAGATATTTAAACAAAATAAGAAAAATGTGGACATCTTCATCCTGTTCAAAAGTTTTCACCCCCTGGCTCTTAATGCATCATGTTTCTTTCTGGAGCATCAGTGAATGTTTGAACCTTTTCTTTTTTATAGTTGTGTCTGAATCCCTCAATTTTCCTCAGTGTCCCTCAGTTGTCCTTAAGATAGATCTCAAAATCATACAGTCACTGCTGGAAAGGGTTCAAATATGCAAAGGATGCTAGAAAACTGAAGAATCTGCAAAACCTGGAGGATTTTTCTAAAGAACAGTGCTCAGTTTAACTGTTCAGAACAAACAAGGGACTCATGAACAACCATCACAAAACAAAAAAACAGTCATAGATCATCCAGGTAACCACACACAGTTTTAAGAACCAATGGTTCCCAAACTTTTGAAGGGGGTTACTTTAATAATTTCAGTTTTTTGTCTTATGAACTATATGTAAACATATTTTATGTAAAATATCCCACTCAGTACTAAATAAAAAATAGCATGCATTTTTGTATGATCTCTCTTATTTTGTTAAAATTATTCCCATTTTTTACAGATTCTGCAAGGGGTTCCCAAACTGATGACGGAATATTACTTTTTGGTGCTATCCCTTTAAACCTTAATTTGGCTATAGATGTATAACCGTACGACAGGCTTATGGAAATGGGCTGCATGAATATCCATCCAAAATTCTTTTTTTTTTTGTCCTCCACAGGAAAATAACAACATGCGAGTTTGGAGCGACACGAGGGGTGAGTAAATGTTTTTTAATTTGGTGATATCCAAATATGTGCTGCCATTTGCTGTGTAAGGTGGTCACCTTACCCCACCCTAACCCTCTCCTCTCCTCTCTGAAGGCCTGTCAGTCAGAGGAGGATCTCAGGTGTGCGCTGGTGTCGCCGTATCCCACAGGTGAGATGAGTATCACCGCTTTCTCCACTCAGGCATTGCGACTGACCCCAGCGCTCAGTGATCCCCCCCAACACACACACACACACACACACACACGGAGTTGCTATCAGGGTACGTGTAAAGATGCCTCACCCCCTTCCTGCCCCACCGGGCTGCTCTCTTCGCTGCTCTTTGTCCCCGTAAATGAGCGAGAGAAACTCGAGAAACTTCCATCCGTCCTCTCTGCTCTTTCTTTTCTCTCCATGGCAGAATCTGTCCCTCTATCAGGATCTGTTTTCTATTGACCTTTTAATTCACTTTTATTCTCCTGCCCTGTTATTTAAAGCCTTTCAGCTTGAGGATTAGAAGGTTTCAGCATTTCTTTCTCAGTTTCTAATTTGACATTTAGTCAAGACTGTGTGGAGTTTATAGGATATGTATGTATATACATACATAAACAATATATGTTGTTATTTTTGGTCAATTATGTATTTATATTAAGGATGTTTGATCAACTCTTTCTATATATATATATTTATTACACGAGTATATGATATTAGGTTATTTGGTGCTATTTTTGTTTGGGATCAATTTGAGCAAAAATGTGTTGTATAGAAGTACTGTGTTTTATTTATAAATATATATATATATATATATTTAAATGAAGGATGTTTGATCAGTGTTATTGAGTGTAAATGTGTATAATTAGCTCTAATAACATTTCATTTTAAATATGCCCCTTAAAATAGTATTTAAAAAAAAAAAAATTGGTTCAATTTGAGCAAAAAATGTATTGTGTATAAGTACTGTATTTTATTTATTTATTTTTAATTATTATTATTTTTAATGAAGGATATTTGATCAGTGTTATCGAGTGGAAATGTGTATAATTAGCTCTAAAAACATTCAATTTTAAATATGCTTTTAAAATATTGTTTTAAATGCATTTTTAATATTAAAAGAGCCTTGATATTAGGTTATAATTAGCTCTAATGACGTTCAATTTTAAGTATGCTTTTAAAACATTATTTAAAAAAAATGTTTGGGGTCAATTTGAGCAAAAAACATGTATAAAAGTACTGTATTTTAATTATTTAATTATTATTATTATTATTATTAATGAAGGATGTTTGATCAATGTTATCAAGTGGAAATGTGCATAATTAGCTCTGTGTTCAATTTTAAATATACTTTTAAAATATTATTTTAAATACATTTTTAATATTGCAAGAGCCTTGATTTTAGGTTAAAATACATTTCAGGCATTTTATTTTATTTTATTTTATTTTATTTTATTTTATTTTATTTTATTTTATTTTATTTTATTTTATTTTATTTTATTTTATTTTCATTAGAGTACTCATGCAGAGTGCTAAATATTTTTGTTCAGATATTCTGCCTCATTTAATATGAGCTCATAAATTCCGCACTCATAATTATGAAATGTAGAACTATAAAATATAATGATAATCGCTTTAGATTGTGTTTATCATGTCACATCAAAGCTCTAAGTATTTTAGGTCAACTACCCACTTTCATTTTACATGCTGCACTTCTTGCTTAAAAGATTTACAATTCTAAATTCATTTTCCCAACGCTTGGATCCTCTGTTGAACCGAGGCAAGTTGAATTTTTATTTTGAGTATCGAAATACCTTCTCCAGTTATCTGACAGGATCTCAGCCACCGTTTATATCTTTCAAGTGTGGAAGCCCACTCTAACCAGACTCCTTATATCATGAAACTCTCAAATACAGATAAACTTTTCACCTAATTTAAATATTTCTCAGAACACTGACAGAAAATCACCAGATTTTCTGCAAGAAAATTCTACCGAATAGATGTGCTGTTACTGTGAACACGGCTAAAACTATTGGTTTGTATTTTTAACTTCAAGCGCATACATTAAACAGTCAATATTTTAAAACCAACCCCAAGCCAGTATAAAAAAAACGAATCGAAAAACATTGCTAAACTCTTAAAGATATAAGCATATAAGTTCACCAGCTAAGCAGTTTCGAAAGTCAACTGTATTAAATATTTCTAAATAAACTCGAAATAATTTTTCACAGCCTTCCTGTTGCTGCAGATTGTCTGATACACCCTAATGCACACACACACATACACACGCAGACGTGTACGCACACAAGAGTTGGTTTCAATAGATGGAAAATAGCGTGATAATGATCAGACGAGCTTTTGGGGTAGCGATGCGAGATATGACATGTGGTCAGGCATTTCTCAGGGCACTTTTGCTCACATGCAGCAAAACAATGACACAAACGTCACAAGTTAACCTAGTGCAAGAAACAAGCTCATTAAATGGCTAATAAAAAGAGTTTAATTTGTTAAAAGCACATGTTAGAGCTTCTTAGAACCTTCTTAGAAAGGGTTTTTATTAGATCTGACTCAGCTCTGTAACCAAAAAAAATCATACTGCTGTTGTAGGTTGGCAAGCCGAATGTTTCGTCATCGTAGGCCGTACCCACACGGAACATTTCGCCCAAGACGCAGCAAATTTTTTTTTTTTGCGTTGTAACCTGTTTAAGGTAACATGCATATGCAATCCAACGAATCCGGTAAATGCTTTCTTTATTATTCCGAAAACATCCCACGTATGCAAGCGTGTGAATGCACACATGTTTTCGATAGGTAGTTCTGTGTCTGGCCTGACCCTGTTTAATTAATGGGTAAGAATCCCTGTCGTTTTAGCAGTAGCTCGTTAAAAGAGCATTCACCCCTCTGAAAGACAAGTCTGATTAATCCCGACTAATCCGTAGGATGACAATATCACCCCCACCCCGTTTTCTCTCTCTTTCTCTCTAACTCTATTTCCTTCCATTTGTCATTAGTGACAAATATAATGATTGCTTTTATTATAGCGATTTTAATCCTAGTCCCAACAAAATCCACTCAAAACAATCTACAGTATATTACACGTGCATATATGTGACCCTCGACCACAAAACCAGTCTGAAGTAGCACGAGTATATTTGTAGCAATAGGCAAAAACGCATCGTATGGGTCAAAATGATCAATTCTTCTTTTATGCCAAAAATCATTAGGATATTAAGTAAATATCATGCTGCTTGAAGATATTTAGTACATTTCCTATTGCAAATATATCACTGATTAATTTTTGATTAGTAATATGTGACCCTGGACCACAAAACCAGTCATAAGTTGCGTGAGTATATTTGTAGCAATAGGCAAAAATACACTGTATGGGTTAAAATGATCATTTTTTTATTTTATGCCAAAAATAATTTGAATATTAATTAAAGATCATGTTCCATGCAGATATTTAGTACATTTCCTAATGCAAATATATCACTGATTAATTTTTGATTAGTAATATGTGACCCTGGACCACAAAACCAGTCATAAGTTGCATGAGTATATTGTAGCAATAGGCAAAAACACATCGTATGGGTCAAAATTATCCATTTTTCTTTTATGCCAAAAATCATTGGGACGTTAATTAAAGATCATGTTCCATGAAGATATTTTGTACATTTCCTACTGCAAATATGTCAAAACTTAATGTCGTAATGTTTGATTAGTAATATGCTTTGCTAAGAACTTAATTTGGACAACTTTAAAGGTTATTTTCTCAATTTTTTATTTATTTATTTTTTTGCACCCTCAGATTCCAGATTTTCAAATATTGTCGTATCCTAACAAACCATACATCAATGGAAAGCTAAAAAATAAAAAAAGACTCATGACTGGTTTTGTGGTCCAGGGTCACATATTATGTGTGCACAGTATACTATAGTAATAAATAATACTATTTTGTATAATACACTATGTTAATAATGCTTGCAGTTAGTATAGTGATTGTATTACAGCAAATGTAATAATAGTCCCAACAAAATCGACTCAAAAACTGTATTCAATGTGTCTAAATATGCATTTATGTTTATATATACTATTACATTACTACTAAATTGTTGTTATTTTTCTTAAATTGTAACTGAATGTATTGGTGACAAATATAATAATGGATTTTTATTAGTGATTTTAGTGTTAGTCCAACCTAAATTCCCTCAAAAACGATGCAATCTAGTGTGTGTATAAAGTGAGAAATATAATAATTGTTTTAATTTATATATATATATATATATATATATATATAGTCACGTTGTGTTTGTTACCATTAATGCAGTGTGAACTAACAACGAACAAAGTTTTCTATTAAAAATAAAAACAAAGTTTTTTATTAACTAACATTGACAAAGATTAATAAGTAGTGTAATAAATGTATTGTTCATTGTTCATTTATGTCACTTAATACACACACACACACACACACAACTGTTTGAGTTTCTCATTGCTATTATATTTATATGCTATTATATTTATATTTTATATTTACTTTCTACATAGTAACTTTTAAGTGACAATTTGTGGTAGCACTTTACAGTAAGGTTCTTTATTAGTTAACTGCATTAGTTAAAACGTACTAAGAATGAACAAAGCATTTACTAATGCATTCTAAAAATCACAAGTTGTGTTTTTAACATCAGTTAATGCACTGTGAACTTAACACGGACAAACAATGAACTGCTGTATTTTTATTAGCTAACATTAACACAGATGAGCAAATAATGTAATAAATGTGTTGTTCATTGTTGGTTCGTGTTGCAACTAATGTTAACAAATGACACCTTATTGTAAAGGAGAAAAAAAACTACGCTTGCAACCTAAATTCCAATGGACAAACAAACTATAAATGCAACGCTGACACTTTATAATCAAATGTATTCTTTGAAGATTCGCTCGGTAGGGCGGGTTGTTGTGTGCCACAACGGAAAATGCACTACCCGTGCCTTCAAACAGACTTTAGTGCGCTGGCAGATTCAACTGATGTGCAGTTTCCTTTTAAACTTTCTTTTACAAAGTACGCTACAAAAAGTAAAGCATATATTGTGGTTGTTGTGTCTGAGTTCACAGGAAAACAAAAACGCTTTACTTACCTTACGACAAATCTTTTTTTGGACATAAGAGAGGCTTGTTATCTACAAATACATTTAGTTTCCTGTGTACCTAAATAGAACGGCGGCAGAGTGTGAATTTTGTCGATTCTGCTTGTTTTTTTTAATCTTTTGATGATAAATTTAGATTTTTGTTTAATGTTTGTTTGTTTTTTTTTAAGTAAAGTGGATGAAAAAAACCTTTTTTTTCATCTTTTCATGCTGGTTGTTCATTCCCAGTTATGAAACTTTCTTAAACATCTATTAAAATTAGTTTCCGAAAGAAAGAAAGAGGTATGGGTGTGTTTCTAAGTATGTATGATACATACCGCATCATTAGAAATGTTTCCTGTTCTTCAAACCCTGAGATTTCTTGTCCTTTCCATCTGTCTGAGTATTAAAGAGCTGACAAATGTGTACTCTGTGTGAAGCTGCGCTTATTTAACCTCACTTTTTCTCTCAAAGCTTTGATTGAACTCTTTATATGAGTTGTATGCTAAAGTTTTTCTTTCACTTTTAGTTCTGTGTTTTTATTCTTTTATTAATATTGTCATTTTGTGTTTTAAGACATCAGTTATTAAAGAATAAGTTGACAACCCTAGTCACTCGATTATAATGCAACTGCAATGAATTATTCATTAGACCAGGCCTTATCTCACAGTTGTTGAAACTGATACCAGATTCAACTGTTCTGAAATTCACAGGAGCATACAGTAAATATCAGTTATGAAATGTTTAATCTATGATGAGAACCTGCGATGACTTCTTAGAATACTGTAGGTGTACTATTGCGAGCGTACCGCGTTTGTTCTCCACCTGCGAAAAAAAAAAAGTAGTTATTTGATTCATTTAGTATTTTTAGAAGCAACTGATTGTGTGTAACATATAATCAAATGTGCATTTGATTTAAAAAAAAAAGAATTCTGGATAAAGATGCAGCTCATTTTTATTAAAAACGGTTTGCATGGTTTGCACACCCTGGTGTAGATGTCCTGCTTGGTTTGCTTCGCCTCCACAGATATTGAAAGCAGACATGCTGTGTGTGAGGGATCTTATCTGTGGACCGTAAACATATTTTGGGGGTTTGTGGCAAATAGAACGATGGGCAAAATTCCAACTTGTGTGAACGTGCGTGTACGTTCGCATGTGTGAATGCGTTCAGTCTATTCTCTCACAAACAGCCTGTTTTCTTATTAATTAATCCCTCACAAAAATAAAATAAAATAAAATAAAATAATAGGTGAAGTCTTAAAATAATTTGGACATTTATTATGGAGAAAAAAAAACACTTGTTATTTTTTTCTCCTCTAGCTTTCTAATCTACACCTAGCATTGTATATTACAAATATTGTTGCTTTGGATAATAGCGTCTGCTTAACACATAAACGTAAGTGTAAATTACGAGTACTGGAATGTATATAATTCATCTATTTGTGAATATTACAAAACAACACCTTTATAAGATGCTGATGGCTTTGCCAGTCAATAAAGTGTCAAAGTATTGCTTTGCTGCTGTGAGAAACAGATCAGCTTTCGTGACTTTGGTTATCACCACAAAGTTGCACACGTAGCAAAACATCGGGCCGCAGTGACACACACTCACACACATTCATAGCTAGTGTCCTGTCTCAACCACATCAAGGGTCCATCTCAGTAGCTGACCTTAAAGGACAATGTCTGCAACTGTCTAAAGATTTGTCCACCTTGAGATAAACACTCTCTTTCCTCTGTCCTCTCTCTCTTTCTATCTTCAATATCTGATTATCTTTGTTCTTTTATTAGCCAGGCGAGTGAGAATGGCTTGAGCTACTTGTCGCCATGGGCAGTCAGATTGCATCTTTTGCTCTGTGGCTTTAATAACGACAAGAGAATTCATGTTATTTTCCACCTAGATATGGCCTCACACGATGTTCTCGTGTCCTTTTCATATGTGGTCTTGCCGGGCAGTATGTGACTTTAAAGACAGAGGACGTGTGTCATTAAAAAAAATCCCAAGGCATCTAGAGATGGACACCTTGAAATATACAGAACCATCAGATAATTACTAGATCTTGTCTATGCCGCCAGAAGCACCAAAGAACCAGTGGGGTAGTCTGGATGTATATATATATATATATATATATATATGTGTGTGTGTATAATGCATAATCAGATCAAAAACTAAAAAATAAATAAATTGATTTTTCTAAAAAAAAAAAAAAAAAAAGAAAAATTAGGTCAGGTATTATTTTATTTATTTCTATTTTATTTAAATATAAAAATATTAAGTATTAAATTTGAATTCCAACTTCAATGAAATCGACATTAAAAATAATAAAAATAAATAATAAGCTTACTATATTAATGTTAAATGGGGGAAGCGATATATATATACATTTGATCTTGCATCTGGATGTTAATTTAAAAAGAAATAATAATAATAATAATAATTTGCTCCGCATGCCAAGATCCAAAATTTTCATGTATGCATTATTTACATAACTTATATATATATATATATATATATATATATATAATTTTACATAACTTATATAAGGTCAGCTTGGAAGTTATTGCTTTGCATATTTATGCATGTATGTATATATGTATTTATTTATATATTAATGTACATTAATAAATTATTATAACTTTAAAATAAAAATAATAAATAAATAAATACATACATACATACATACATACATAAATACTATGCATGCCGTGATCTAAAACTTTCATGTGTGCATTATTTAAACAACTTTATATATTATTTCACATAACTTTTATAAGGTCATATTGGATTTTATTGCTTTGCAGATTTATTCATATTTACTATTTATTTATTTACTTACACTTGGTATTGCATCTGGATTAAACATAAATAAATAAATAAATAAATAAATAAATAAATAAATAAATAAATAAATATATATATACTAGGCATGCCGAGATCTAAAACTTTCATGTATGCATTATTTACATAACTTTATATATTATTGTACATAACTTTTATAAGATCAGCTTGGATTTTATTGCTTTGCAGATTTATTTATGTTCAGTATTTATTTATTTATTTACTTAAACTTGATCTTGCATCTGGATTAAACAAACAAACAAGCAAACAGATAAATACATAAATAAATACTATGCATGCCAAGATCCAAAATTTTCATGCATGCATTATTTAAATAACTTTATATATTATTTCACACAACTTTTCTAAGGTCAGCTTAGAAGTTATTGCTTTGCATATTTATGCATGTATGTATATATGTATTTATTTAT